>VKOC01010397.1:0-13212 GCA_009364415.1 Spea multiplicata
GAGATATATATAGAGATATATATATATATAGAGATATATATATAGAGATATATATAGAGAGATATATATATAGATATCTAGATAGATAGATATCTAGATAGATAGATAGAGATAGATAGATAGATATCTAGATAGATAGATAGATATCTAGATAGATAGATAGATAGATATATATAGATAGATATATAGATATATAGATATATATATCAGCAATCTCAGGCATACTCAGATTCCAGCATGTACTGTTGGCTGGGCATGATAGGCGTGTGATTGCTGTAAATCATATAAATTATTATTGTATTTTTTGTCTAATTTTGGTGTTACTTATTAAAAATAAGTGTGGTTAACACACAATTAGACAAAAACAATTCAACAATATGACTTGGCATGATAGGAGTGTGATTGCTAAAAGTATTGGCTGACTTGGCGTGATAGGAGTCACAGTCCCATCATGCCTAGGTTCCAGCACTTACACATCCATGCTATCACACACACACACACACACACACTAATTCATTCATTCACAAATTCATTCCCTCAATCACGCACACTCATTCAAACACCCTCCCCCACCCCCTTACCTGTACTGCAGCTCTCTCGATGCTGCTCACAGACTTCAGCAGGGGGCGCGGCCTCCCTCTGCGCTCTCTGGTACTGCACAGAGTTCCGCTTCCTCTGTTTAGTACAAAAGACCCTCCCACAGGTAAGTAGCAGGGCTCTTATGATCTCATGCGGGCCGCACCTCGAGGTGCCGTGGGCCACATGTTGGACGCCCCTGCTATATAGATTGAATGAAAATACATATATACACACACACTACCATTCAAAAGTTTGGGGGTAACCATGCCTCTAGTACCATAAGACCACTGTATTAATATAAATATAATTTACTACTGTTCAAAAGTTTGGGGTCACTCAGCTGTTTTCATGATAAACATGGACATTTCTAGCTGTAACATAATTGAACAGGGTTTACTAACAATCAATTAACCATTTAAACCTAAATAGGTGAATACAACGTACCATTGGAACACGGGAGTGATGGGAGTGATAAAGGACCTGTTTTATTCCATTAAAAATCAGCTGTTTCAAAATGTGCTTTTCTTTCTGAAACCAAGGACATTTCCAAAAAAAAGACAGCCTTTAAGCGACCCGCATCTTATATTGAAAATGCAACTAAAAACCTGATTACTGTTTCATGAAAGATTGAAGCGCTTTTTCTCACCCCTCCCCAAAAGAAAAACGCACATACAAAATATTCAAAATCAAAAATATTTCATAATTTTTATTCCTTGGCGTAGCGTTCTGATCACGAGAACATGCAGAACAGCCTTGGCTTTCACAGTGTTGTTTTAACATCCTCTAGTAACCAATGAACAGGGTGGAAACTCTTTACACTTCTGGGTTTGCGCTATTAACTCATAGCGTCTGCCGCAGTCCATACAGCTTACAGGGCGAGACCGGGTGCGTTGGAACGGCCCAAAGCCATACAAGACAAAATACAAGTTTCTGTGTTTTTAAGTGCCATACAATAAAGTATATACACAGCCGCAATCAGTGCAAATCCCACTGACTTGTGTACAGGTTTCTGCAATGCAATGTCTACTCTCAAACTATAAGCCACCGGTTAATATACGTTGGCCATGTCGCAGGAGCCATGTCTCTTGCTGGTAAGATGTTTAGCTGGACGGTTATCTGCTCGGGCAATCGCTCAGGAGAAAGCAGCAGAAGCACGAATCCTGGGGTCAAACCTACCACAAGCTCCCAAGTGGAGTAATCACTCAACTTTAATCTGTCCGCTTTACCCAAGTTTATCCGAATGGCCCAAGTGAAATGAAGAAGAAAAACAAATCTTCTACTTAATGGCCTATTGCCAACCTAAGGAGCGCCACCAAGACTGATCCACCAACTTAGAGTAAAGATCGGCCAGATAATCCACTTCCAAGAAACCGGTCAACATGGACTATGATGTCCCTCCAAAACATCCACTTCAACTTAATATGAATCGATTGTGGAACAATTCTGTGCCTTTAGATCCCTGCCTGAGAGATCCTTACTGCAGGCAAAGAATTGTGTCCTCCAAACTTACAAAAACAGCTTGCAAACTGGAAAAAAAGAAGAAAAACATGGAAAAAGAAGTATTTGCACTTGGCGTTGCACCTGCGCATTATATAAGTGCTTGTTCTGATTTTCAGCTGCTGTCCGCGAGGCTGCTTCATCTACAAATAAGTGTCCTGTCTATGTGTCTACTGCTACCCAATACGTGTCAACCTTTAAATCAACTCCCAAATGCCTCTACGTAAGCTGCGCATGCAGATTTCCATCTAGAGCCACGGGGGGCCACGGCTCTGGGGAGATAACCGAGCCACTCGTGGAGTTATCGTGTTATACGGCTCCAGCTGAGACAAGGGTGACATTACAGATGGTCGCAGGGAGTAGACATTATTTAAGTGCAAATAAGCTAGTTTCACAGATAAGCCTTTTTTGGGACCCCCTAGCCGTTTAAAGAAGCCGTCAGTATACTCCATGCAGGCACGGACCCTCGGAAATAATACGTCTAGGTTAGATCTTGAGTTTGAAGAGCACGGCGGTAGAAAAGCTCACGCGACAAGCAAACCTAGTGTAGAGTTATTGCAGAGAGAGAGACGTCCTCCGAATAGAAATATTCCTGGAGAAAAAAGTCATTTGGATGAAGAGAGGAACTTTGCGGCAGCTTTTTGATGATCAGGAGAGCCCGAGCAATGGTTTTGCAGCAGAGCCAAGGCCCGCGCCTGTATTTCGGGTGAAACTCGGGAAGGAGGGAGATGAAGAAGCACCAGACAGCTCTCTAGAACCTCGGGAAAGGGCAGCACCTGGAATAAACAATACCAGAAAGGCGAATTACAGAGCGAGCGGGGGCTGGGAGGTTTAGAAGATCGTGTTCCGGTTACGATGTATTTTATTGTAATATCACAGTTGTCTCGGGTACTCGTCTGGCAGCCTAATGCCAACCCAGCTTAAGGATGGAGACGCGGACAGGTAGGGTGGTCCTTGGGCAGAGGAGACAGAGCATTAGTACCAGGGGGCCGCAGCTCTTGTGAGCTTTTCACGGGTGTTCCAGGGGTTCTTAATTTAGTTTTCATCAAGTTTCTCACCTTTAAGTACTCAGGAAATTCCGCAAGTTTATGGTTTGCCGAGGAAAGCTTTTTCATCAGTTCTGCTAATGACACGGGGCTGGGACCAGCGGAGCTGCGGAAAGCGGTAAAGAAATGAGGGAAAAGAGGATAAAAAGAGTGAAAGTCAGCCACACCCACACTGACCTGAGAATGATCAAAATATTGGCATTAAACAGCAAAAAGGTTCCAAACTCTGGCTAATTGCACTAACAATTCTAACCAACGTCTCTGTACACAGAATTGGATTTCTATGATTGGAGTTTGGTTATAAGTGCCAAGTAGCCATTTTATATAGAATATATCACTCAGAGACCATAGTAAGAGACCATTGCTTACATTTGGCTGTTTGGAGACTTGTCCTGAGACAACGCACTTGGATCTTCCTCCTGCTCCAGTTCCAGGGAGTTGTCCTGCGCCTGCCGGAGTCTCTGGTGCTGCTGGATCATGTCTCGGAGAGCTCCCTGTACCTCGGCAATCTCCCTTTGTGCTTTCTGAAACGCGGCGTGCATCTCTGACAATAGCACCTCAAATCCAAGTACGCTTGCCGGTGTTTCTTCCTCCCCCGATGACTGCGGATCTCTGCCCGCTTCCGGTGGGGCGTCCCGATCTTGGTCTTCTTGTGGCTTGCAGGTAGGAGAACCGTCACGATGACCCCACCATTCCTCATAGAGCTTCATGTAGGCAACGAATGCCCGAAGGCTGTCGCATGCAGCCACACAAGCTTTGCTGTCTGGATTTGTATTCGCCTGCAGCTCTCCGCAACCTGAGAAACGATGATATCAATTGTTTCGAATCTCCAAAAGGAGGCATTTCCGAAATATACATAAGGACCTCTCTCCATTCTCATAGCCTCTGTCTTGGACTTACCGTGAGGAAGCAGGAGCTTGGAAACCTCTTGCATTAAGGTGAAATGACCTGCTTGCTGACAGCGGGTGAGGGCACGTAATAAAGATGGGGCAGCTTCATCCCATTTATTTGTGAGACGGCTCAGTGAAGACAGAGTGACCTCGTGAGCGATCTGGAGAAGGAGCTGCAAGCATGGAGACCAAGAAGAAGAAAATCAGCCGTGGAACTTAGGTGCACAGCTCAGGACCAGAACACACTACCATGTAATTAATCGATGACACAAGATGGAAAATTACTGGCAGACATAAAATAATGAGAACTTATGACACAAAGCAGTAATTCTCAACCAGTCCCAACCTGATCAGAAGATACTTCGTGGCATTACTCTTACCTGCTTAGGGTTGGTGTTGGCGGTCGTTGGAGGGGTTTCACATGTGTTTAACTGTCGATAAGCTTCGGCGTAGAGGTCTGCAGTGTCTACAGAAAACTCGCTCTGCCACAGATCGGTAAGCTTAGCGAGGAATGGGCCTTCAGCCACGCTCTTCTCCCACTCGTTGAAGCACGGCGTGGATTGCGTCTTCCAGTCTACAGGGGTCTTCTCCTCCAGGAGTTTGTACAGCAGCTCACTTGTGCAGAAGACCAACCTCTGGCCCTGGGAACCACAAACATTCTAGATTTGCCCTCTGCAAACATCCCGGAGCGCGACCAACATGTGATATTGTATTGACTTCCATTTAAATAAGATCCTAGTTCATTCACATTCTGCTGAGAAAGATGTCCACAAGAATAGGGAATACGTTCCTCAATACGTTCCTCATTCCTATCATTGCCGTTTGTTAAAGGTCCTTACCAGCAGGCTGTGGTGCTGTTGCAGGATCTGTTGGGCTCCCACCCAGTTCTTCGCAGTCACAAACTCTTGGGCACAGCGGAGGGCGAAAGAGGCAGCCAGGTCCCTTTCCCCGGCTATTAAGGCGAGTTCGGCAGCTGTGCTCAGGGACAACGCATCTCCTTTCTTGGAAAGCACTTTAGCAGCATCGTACGGAGAAGATGCCCCTAAATAACTAAAGGAAAAATAAGAGAGAGTAAAATAAGAGCAAATACAGCTCTGCAAGTTCAGGCAGTTGGGGACGTGGCGGCCACCGGGCAGTTCATCAAGAAATAATTTAATCGTGAAAAACAGTAAATACGTACACCTTACTTTGGTCAATTCCTAGCCACCCTTCACTAAGAACATTTCAAACCCAGAGAAGCCATTTGCATATTAGTGCCTCCCCGTGTTCTTATGTATGAAGGGATGTTTATTGACTTTCTGTTAATTGGACCCTCTTACCACTTGGCGGCCATCGAATAATGTCCATCCTGTTCTAGCACTGTGGCCCAGGCGGTGTACAGCTCCCGTAGCACGGGGTCATCATGGAGGAGACGAGATTTAGCCACGGCGATGGCTTCCCTGAAACGGGCAGCAAAACCAGAAAGATGCAATTGGTGCACCATGCGAGGACACATAAAAACACATAAAAATGTAACATTTAAAAGATACAGCATAAGTATCAAAAAAGAAATATTAAATTGCCTTTGTAAGTATCATCTTTGTCTCTCTTCTCATTGAGACCATGAGCTGGAGACACAGAGAACGGTAAGAAGCAGTGATTTACAAATAAAACACATTAAATTGAATTATTTTTAATGAAAATTATACAGGAATGTGGGGTTGTTTCCAAATCAGGGCAAGTTAAAGAATATATTTTGCTATTTTTCCCCCACTAGCTGTGTATAATTTATATACCTATAAAACTGTGAATAAATGTTTCTTTTTTTTTTTAAAAAAAACAATGTTATTCATAACAAATAATGTCATATATATATATATATATATATATATATATATATATGAATATGGTTTTAAAAATTGCCCTACCTATCCCAAAAACAATAAATATATCTATATATTATATATATATATATATTATTTTATATGGACTTTATAAAATGATGCTTTTATGAATCATTACTCCATGGCAGTAGTAATTTTCCACATGGAGAAAGTCCTTCTCTAGTGATGGTTTTCTGCAGCCTTCGACATCCACTGACCTGTAGAGATGGTTTCCTCTGAGGAGTTGAACGGCTTCATACACTTTGTTAATGGACAGCAGGTGGGACGCAGCTTTCACGTATTGCTCTTGGAAGCAGAGCTGTTTCACAAACGCTTCGACCGTCCACAGCCAGACCGTGTATCCAGCTGGAAACAAAGACGCAGATAATGTTCGAAGAGAAAATACAGATTCAGGAACCGCGCAAAAAATACATTCTGTATCTAATAAAAGATGGGGGACCTCGGCATCAGTGCAGCGGCCAGAAGGGACACTCAGGGATTTACTGACTAAACACGACCGAGATATGGATGCAGCATCATACCGAGCATTCATCAACAGTTACTTATGGCCTTCTCTGCCCAGCTGGACAGGTAAACAGCCCGCCGGAGAAAAACCTTGTTACGTCAGCCACCTACCCATGGGAGACAGGGCTACCAAGTGGTCCGTTAGCTCTCCCCTCTCCGCAGCCAGCTGCAGGGTCCCCTTCAGGTCTCCTTTCCACAGCATAATCTGGTGGTGAAGCTCTGGGTGGCCACTCTCCAGGTGGGCTCTCCCTGTTGAGCACATAAAAGGATAATTCGTCTGCATCGATATCGAGGCAGAAACAAAACAGAGTTTTTAGGACACAAAATAACTGCTAAGAGGACATTCTCATCTATAAATGTAAATTACATCCTACATAAATGTGCCAAGATAGAGAGACCGGTTATGTGGAGCTCCAAGTATCTTCCACATAGGAATCCCTTCTCCACCGGTCTCCGTTTCCAGTTGGCCGGGGTGAAATCACTACAAGGCCAGTTATTCAGCCAACTGGCTGCTCTGGTTCTCTACAACAATTCCAAAAAATTAAACACAACGAGATTCCACGTACCTTCTTCCTCCATGAGCCGATACAGAGCGGCTCGGTCGCTGTAGAGACCCAGATGCATCGCATCCTCCAACGCGGCAGGAGATCCGTCCTTCGCATCTGCAAGAGGAGAAACAAGGTATAGACTACACTTATAGCCCATCAAATTCCAGGACCGAGCCAAAGCCGACACATTGGACCAAGATGTACCCGACTCCCCAAGATTGTAGCAATAGCTCTGATAAAAGCTATAGCTCTGATAGCACAAGATAAATATTAAGATACTACCTTTAGCACATACAGCAGCCGCTAGCCTCACGCAGTCACGATGCTGCTCCTCCTTGGACCGGTGATCTTTGCTGGTGCTGAGCGGGAGCAGCGAGCGAGATTTCTTCTTTCTGCTGTGGAGTTCTGGCAGAGGGGGGGCACCATTAAAGAATATTAAACCAGCGACACTAAGACACATGAGAAGAACCGCCCTATGCCCGGCGGTCCTTGGTGCAGAGCCTCAGGACAGGGTGGGGGAAGCGATAATATGAAGGTCTCTGCCGGTCAATGCTCAGACCTCGGCAGTATAAATCGACCGGTTACTGAGTGAAAATATTCCGCTCTCAGTAGAACCCAATGGAGAAATATGGAGCAATCGGCACTTAAACCGGTGGGATGTTGAAGACACATATATAATATATACATATATAACAGAGATTCTTTAAAAGGGTCAACTGGTTGTAAAGGACAATGGGTTTATGTATAGAAAGTCATTTGGGGGCCTGTCAAGTGGTCTGTTGATTAAACAAAACCATCGGTTGCATTCATTGATGGCGACTACGTTTACAGAAGTGCGACGCTGGGTCACATAACAGGAAACGCGAGAAAGATTAAAGATGGAAGGAGAGGAAGCCGCCAATGAGGATTTACCCGTCTTATCCTTGGCGTGATCTTTTCTCGTAGGCAAGTTCCTAAAGGGTGGGCTGGGGCAGCGTTTCTCCGGGGTGGGGGAAGAAGGCGAAGTCGGTTGGGCCTGAGATTCAGAGGCAGCTGTAAGTAAACCATAAAGCAACGTAAGTAACAATAATATGTCATCAGGTATTATTATTATTATATTATTTCATAACCTGCAGATATCGAGGTGGCCATCGTATGGATGTGATGTTGAGCTTCATTCTATACACAAGCACCATGTTGAGCGGATTCACTACAGCGATGCTAACGAGGTCTTCCTTTATTAATGACGTCCCCTATAAGACTTTATTAAGTCAGTGGGTCCTGCTAGGCAGCAAACGTATTTACTATTTTTAAAAAATATATATTTATTTATATATACCGCCGCTCCGCGTCTTAAAGGCACCCGGCGTCATACCATTAATTAAGAAACTATGTTTTAAGTTTTAAGTTCCAGCCCAATATTCACAGTGGATTCTACATGTTTCCAGCAGTAACCTAACGAAGCAAACCTGTGATAAAGTCATAAATGCCATTTAAAGAAACATACGAAACATGTGTTAAAATCAGCCGTTTAGAGTTCCTTACATTTTTTTTTATTTATTTTTTTTAAATCAATATTTCTCTGAAAAATAAATCGTGATAAAAACCCGTAATAGACAAATACACAGACTGTGATCAGCGTGGGGGGGGGGAAGAATACCCAGGAAAACAAATTCCTCTAAGATCTGCAGCATTCTCATCGTTTACAATTAAAACGCAGAGAAGATTAACAAGATCGCTCATTTTTTTTTTTCTTGCAGAATAGCTAATTAGCAGCTGTTCTCGCTAAATAATGTATAGCTTTATTTATAAGGCGCCTAAAGCGCACTTTAAGATGAAAACATTGGGGAAATGTAATTTGATATATTATTCAGAAACAATAAAACAGGCAAAAGATAACAACGCAAAGTAAAGGTTAGACGCCCCCCCAAGGAGCTTACAATCTAATGTCGGAATGGAGCACTTAAAAGGCGCGAGAAAGGTCAAATATATCTGGAGGAAGGTATGAATAATTTAAAAATGGTAGGAAGTAGCGTTAAAAAGTTTAAAAAAAGCGTTTGGTTCAGCTCCCTCGTTTACTTCTTGAAACTAGCTTATTCTGTAAAGCAGAGGGACTTGCGGCTCGGGTACGGAGACACCCGGGGGGGGGGCAAAAAAAAAAAATACATCTTAGACATGATTCATGTCCAATTTATTGATTTTGTCTCCAAGATCCGAGTAAACAAGTCAAAGTGGTTTATCTGGCACTCAGGAAGATTATTCAAGACTGTGCAAATGAAATTTAAAGTCTTATTGATTCCTCTCGGTACGAAGACGATATCCGCGCTTCTAATTGTGCGTGTTTTCTACGGAGTCTCGAGCATTTAATTAAGGCTTGAAATTTATTTGCACAGCATGAACATTTTGTAGAGTGCCGGCCATAAATAATTGCCGATTTTCTCCTGGTTCCACTATAGGCCACCGACAAGTAGTCAAACACCTTGAAAAGCGTATATATTGTGTCCCTAACCTTCTATTCTGCCATTACGCCGTGTCCTGGGACTTCACCCCGACGCGATGCCTGCTGTCTGACCTCATGGAGGGACGCTGAATTTTGTGCCCAGTCACCTTCTGCTCTGGGCCAAAAGGGCCAACATATTAACGGCAGATTACCACGTTAAGTGTCTGCCACATTACCTGGCTTGTTGTAATGACTGCCAATCAAGAGCATTTATAATAAACTTTTGCCTGCAATACAAGCAGTGGCTCCTTTAGTCTTTAACACGACCGGATATAACCTACTTTGATATACAGTATCTTCCTGAGTGGCTTTGTCTGGTGTCTTCAGCGCAGAAGCCGCCTGATCCTCTTCTTGGTCCGACGTCCCATTCTGGGCAGAAGACAGGTTGTCTATTTCTCCTCCGACGGCGTCTCCTCCGGGTTCCTGTTTGGTGCTGTCTGGCTTCTTCTTTTTCTTGGCTTTGGGTTTGGGCTGCACGGAACGTTTCCTTTCCAGGTCAGTGGCTTTTTTGCCTAGAACCAAACACATTACAGACTTTTGCACTGGCTAAGAACCATATAAAACTCATCTCGCTGGGTCCCCAAGACGGTCCTTCTGATTCTTAAGTCAAATCGGTAAAGACTACAGCTTAAACGGCCGCACTCTCCGTTCATTCTATATATATTCTATATACATATCATCTGAAGGCAGGAAGAATTCACCTTTTGGAGGGCGACTGTGCTCCTGTTTTGATATGGACCAGTTATGGAGGCAGAAGTCATCAGCTCCGGTCCACACTTGATCAGGTTCCACAGGAGACCACTGAACACAGAGTAAGCGTCCCTTGTGCCCTCGATAGTTACTGAGCGGCTCCTCTTGCAGTACGTCCCACACCTTAGACAGGAGAACATAATACTTATAAAATTTAGCTACATGTAACCTGTTGATTGTATAACTATATTTCCACGCAGAAATGGGGAATGACAAACAAAATCACCCCTGCGCAACGCACTTTACTAGACAAAGAAACGACAATCTACGGCGACAGCTTTTCTTGTGTGGTGTATACATGGATAGTTCACAATACCTGAGATGTTCCATCATAGCAGGCAGACACCAGCCTGGCCTCGTGGTGAGGACTCCAGGAGAGGCTGGTAATCCTGGCAGTGTGGCCAGTGAGGGTACGGAACGGCTCTGCGATGGTGACGGGGGCATCGGCGGAGCTCTCTGCAATCAAAGAGAAATCAGCAGAAGTCACAGAACCCGATTTTCTCCACCGAGACGGAGATTAAGTGTACAAATAAGCCAACAAAAACATACAACTGATGTCTGCTGCTCCCGAGGGGAAGAAACAAGCAAGGGGGGATGGGAAAGATAGGAAAAGAAGGTGTGTGGGGGGGTTACAATTACTAGTATATGTGTACGGTGTATATAGGAGTATTGGTTCATTCACACCTTCTCTCTCAAAAATATATTTTCAAATAAAAATCAAGACTATACTTTTTTAGATTCTACTTTCTAGAATGAAATGCAAGCGATGGGCTCCTGGTTTCCCATTTTCAGCAAATTCCTTATATCTCACCCCATAAAATATAATCCAGCTATACTGACAGCGACATGCGCGGTTCTGCGGTGTTCATTCAGACAACGCCTTAAGCCAGCAACCGGCTGTACACGCTCTTCTACAAGATCATTGAAACGGGATTTAATTATATTAGAAGCGCATCAAACCCAAGGCTGTGTTTCATTAGCAAATGCCAATACGGCATCATTTTATAGACAGGCGATTGGGGCTTTTGAGTAATTAAATATTAATAATATTCCTCTGAAGCGGGGGGGCTCATTCATTCACATTGATCGCATAAACGATTTGAGATACCTTTAATTTTTTAGATGTTCACACCATTCAAGAGAAGAAACAGACGTATTCTACCGAGAAGCCTCTTACCCAGCACAGCTTTCAGGTTGTGGACGTAGATGACGGCGTTGTTCGATCCCGAGGCCAAGAGGAATTTAAGGTTGGGGTCCTCGCTGTGACCGTGGTGCCAGCGCAGGGCATTCACCAGCTTGTGATGCTGCTGGATCGTGCAGACGAGCTGCAGCCGCGGAGCCCGGAAAACCTCGATGGTCCTGCAGGTCGGTCACAAGGCATTGGTGTTCAGTAGGAAATAAATGGGTGGGAAAACGCATATCGGGACGGGAAAAAAGAGGACTAGACAGAATTTTGGGGAAAGGTGGATTGCAGAATAGGTCGTTTTTGTCCCTATTAGAATATTGTGGTCCACATGCTGGTCCTGAAGGAAGAGCTTATGGTACACGACTGCTCCCCCGAAACCTTGGACAACTAGATCTTACAGACCACATACCCATCTTCATTGCCGATGGCTAAATGCTCCCCGTCTGATCTCCAGCTCAGTTCTGTGCGTACGGGTAACTTGTGCTGAACGAGCAAAAAAAAGAAGAAAAAAATAAGCAAGACTTCCAAATCAAATAACCGGGAAGCCCCCAGCATACTTATGCAGACACTAGGTAAACATCCAACTCTGACCTTTTGTAAATTGGGTTAGACCCAAGTATAGAGGAAAAGGGAGACGCCATTACTTGTTTTATATATATATATATATATATATCTATATCTATCTATCTATATATATATATATACATATAACACACAGATATAACATTGCAGCTGGGGGTGAATTTTTATTAATATTTTGTCATTTTTAACTGAATTACAAAATGAGTAACGAGCCAACAAAACATACCATTAAACGATAGCTGCATTTAGCGAACAGATACCTTAATGTCGTTGGTGTCTCGTATAAGTCTGTTGATGTCTTGAGCCTCGGCGTTCAGCTTCCACGGGTTGTGTTGGTAGATAACCCCTTCGCCCCCACAGCTGTACAGAGTAACGGCCGGCCGGTCCCCTTCTGCCCCTGTACGAAAACACGTATTACGGAACTACCGCCGAAACTCCCTGCTTGGGGAGGGAACATATTTACTAAAGAAAGCGTTAATAAAATAAAATCCACAGGCCGGCGGGGAGACGTTCCAGCGACGAGTAATTGTAAACTCACCGAGAGAGACGGGGGGCAGCGGAGGTCCCCACGACAGGGAATAAACAGTCTTCTTGTGATACGTGCTAGAAGTTTGCGGGGGTCTAAAGAGACAAAGAAAAGATAGTAAATATGAGTTCTAGATGGGAAAGCAGGAGGTAGAAGGCTGTGGTTATTGTCTGGACGATTCTACAGTATACAGAAGTGTCAGTAGATAACACTTTTTGCCCCATTTTAAGCAAAGCTAACAGTAAATCTAGGTTTACTACTACATTTTTTATAAAGAGAGACACTTTTCATAGACAGACTTATAATTTGATTTATCTTCTATGTTTCCATGTTTGGATGTTATTAAGGAGCGGAATAAAAGAGTACAATTCAGGTAAAAAGCAGGCAAAAAAAGTAAAATAACCACCAGCCATTAGACTTAAAATCTGACGTCATGTATGTACCACTTAAACACATAAAGGACACGTCAGTAGAGGGTAACCGGCTCATTCATTCTACATATTTCATGTACAACTTGATTCAATCATGCCAGATTCTCACTTGTTGGAGTAAACTTCATAAATGCCAACTTTCCCATCGTCTGTCCCAAACGCCAGGCTGCCCTCTTTGGTCGGATGCCAGGACAGCTGTACGGGACAAACATTTTATTTTAACAGAACGATAGAAGGTAAAGAAAGGGGGGGGGGCAGAACAAGAAGGAGGAAAGGAGATTTAAAAAAACAATAACAAAATAAATGAATAG
>VKOC01010400.1:0-12998 GCA_009364415.1 Spea multiplicata
AGGCTTTCTTACGGGAGAAACCTGGCAGAGTTGGCCCTTCGTAGTGCATGGAGGGAGTTGAAAGCGCACTCTCCTGCCAACTCTCCCTTTAGGGAATAGAGTTGGAATTGTTGCAGAAGAAACTTGCAAATCAATTTTGTGAAGTGCTCTCTCTTCTCCTCCAGATGAGTAAATTAACAGGGCAACAATAACTTCATTGGGAGAAGTCTAAACAGCATTATATATGGTTATTTAGTTTATACAACCGCAAAAAAAAAGTTGATTTGGCAGATAAAGAATGAAAGATTGTAACAGAATAGACAGAAAGTGTATGAGCTACACCTTTGTGAACAAATTCCATGGTTGCTTTGTTTTTTTTCCAAAAATAATCAGATTTATTGTGCTGTCATTAAGCAGTTTATGATGTAGCTTCCCAGAGATTTCATTCAGCTGGCTCTGTACCATAAGAGATTTAAGTGGATATACAGCGTCCTTTGCTCCTCTTTCAGTTAGAATATTTATTGTTTTTATATATAAAAAAAAATAATTCAGCATTAGTTTTTGTAAATCAGACTTTTTAGAGAGGTAATCCCAGGTAGCCACGCGATATAAAATATGGTATATTCAACAAGTAAAGCGTCAGGTGTAACAGACATTAAAGTATATTAATATACTGGATGAGACAGCACTATCCTCCAAATACCACAAGCTTTAAGCAAGCGGCGCCTACAGCTTCTCAATCAGGACTGCAGATGCGCCACCTCCGCCATTACAGATTCCAGCCAGTCCAAACTGTCCCTTCTTCAATACATGAGCCATATGACCAATAATTCTGGCACCCGACATCCTGAATAAAGAGGACAGAAAGCATATTAAAAGTTAGAGTATATCCCCCCAACATAGGGTAAGACAGTAAAAAAAAAAAAGGGGGGAGGGATGCATTTATGGGATTTAAAAAAGTTCTTATCTGCCGTGAAATTCTATGTTTCTATGATGCCACTTATTGCTTAGACAGGAATCACAATTTAATCCACGCACATATTCAGCCCTTAAATCGACAAATTTTCATTTATTCTGTCTTTACTTACCCTATGGGATGCCCGAGGGACACGGCGCCTCCATTAATGTTGACTTTTGCTGGGTCAATCTCCAGCATTTTGATATTGGCCAGAACAACAACACTAAATGCTTCATTGATTTCCCACATAGCAATGTCTTCTTTCTTCAATCCAGCCTGACTCAGAACCTACAAACAAAAAAATACACATGCAAACAAAATAAATAAAACCCTTAATGGGGGGAGTATTTTGGCAAGAAAACGAGTGGATGACATGGTCTATGTCAGGTAGGAAAATAATATAAACCGCAGATAATCTTTAGTTCTAGATTATGGCTACATAATGGCTACATTCTAGATTATGGCTACACAAATAATGTAGAAAACACACGTGTGCAACACGCCAAAATCATTAACACGGCAAGCAACTAACTAACTACATAGAGACTTTGCTAGTAGAAGTATCTGTCATGAAGAAAAAAAAAGTCAATATTCAATTTCTAGTCCAAAATTGCAGTTTCCTACCTTGGGTATCGCATAGGCAGGAGCAATGGGGAAGTCAATGGGGTCCACAGCAGAGTCTGCAAAAGCTGTACGACACAAGAGTAATGATATATCCTGAAAACTCTTTACTACTCTACTGCTTAACTGGGTATTTCATGGAATAAAACATCTGAATTGATCACAAAATACGGCAAGAGTCCACTTGGTACAACAGTAGTAGAATTATTTGGGCTAAGGGCCACCCCCTCGTCCGATACAGTTGGGTAAAACTAATAATGTGGAATCTTCAACCCAAATCTAGCTACGTAGAGAAATAAAGTGCTAAGAGGCAGAATGTAAATTGGGACAGAACATCTTGCATTTACACACAAACCATCATAAAACTATTATAAACAAGTAACTGAAAAACTTTATATTATCAATTCCACCTGGAAAACCTGTGTAAGGGGAGATTTACTTAGCAGTGAAGAGCTTAATTAGAACAACTTGTTCTAGATTGCATTTTATTCATCCATCGTAGAATAAGGCACACTGATACTGATAGGATTGGAGTGTGAAATATTAGTATAAGACATTAAGCTGGAAGTTCTCAATGTGCACTAGCAAACCTGGACACATTTGTAAATAGATTTTATTTAATGGAAGGCGAAAGTGAGAGAGATATAAAATCTACCTACCCACTATTCTAGCAAGAGGTTTAACTTTCAGCTTTTCTGCAGCTCCGGACGTCATGAGAACCAAAGCAGCCGCTCCGTCATTCAGCGTGCTGGCGTTGGCGGCTGTGATGGTACCTAGAGAAGACACATAGCGGGAGAGGTAAGGACAGGTCCAGCCGTTACATATCTGAATAAAACCTGTAGATAGAACTGCCTGTGGCCTCCATATTTCTATTTAAAAAGAGAGAAATGTAAGTTTCTGAAGAAAAAAAAAAAATTCTAGAAACCATACCCTAGATAAAAGGTGAAGAAGCAGAAGGAGAGAATTATAACGAGAGGCAAATGCAGAATTAAATTCCAGCAAAACAGAAGAATTAAAATGGGTGAAAGACTATCTCAAAAAAAAACTATAGGAAGCAAAACAGTCCACGTGGCCCGACATGCTGTTGAGGACTACGACAGGCAATTCTCCTAAGAAGGAACCTGAAGAGAGTGTTCCAAGTTCTCAGCAGCACACGCTAGACACAACCATTCTTTATTATTCCTCCATTCAGATCCCAATACACCCAAAGGGTTAAACCTGATCTGAGGCTCTTTCAAAGTTTAAACTCTCCGCAAACGTCCAGTTTCTGCAGCACGATACCCACCATTGTCCTTTTGGAAGACAGTCTTGAGTTTTGGGAATTTACTGAAGTCAACTCGCTTGTACTCCTCGTCTTCTTGCACTAGAACATCCGGTTTTCCTGTAAGAGAGGACATCAGGAAATTGTACAGAAAAGCTTATCTCGGGGCGTATGGATGAACCGCGTCGCCTGGAAGGCTGTTCCAAGCATTTAGCTGGATCTCCTGTAACTGTACAAGAGTCTACCTTCCACCTCACCCCCCCCGTGGTTATACCGCTACCCGCTAAACATTTAAATGTATTGTTTAGTATCCATTCATTAAATTAGCAGAATAATAACTCAGATCCAGTGGCGAAAGCCACCTTTTTGTGAAATCGTCACAGGTGCAATCTCATTGGCTAGTAGCCCAGCGGCCCAGGCGGCTTTACTCCTGGTATAAGAGCTGATAGCGTAGTTATCTTGCTCCTCACGAGCAATGTTAAACTTCTTGGCTGTGTTTTCTGCGCAGTTTCCCTGCAGAGAAATAAGAGACTTTATTTTACTGAAAGTGGTACTGGACAAGTGTAACAGCCTTTCAGCAGAGGTGGTAGAGGTTAATAGGGTGAGGGAGTTTAAACATGCACTGGATATCCGTATTTGCTCGATTATAAAGACAACCCTGATTATAAGACAACCCCCCAAAATCTGAATATTAATTTATGAAAAAAAGAAAAAGCCTGAATATAAAACGATCCTATAGGACAAAAGTTTTACCAGCAAATGTTAATTCATGTAAACTATGTGAACAATTCTTTGTTAATAAAAGCTATGATTGAGAAAAATATTGTTTTTATTTCCTTTTTTCAACTGCCCCCCCATTATGTACATCTGCCCCCAGGCTTGCCACTCTGCCCCATGATATGCCACCCCATTTAACACTCCCTCCTCCAAACTTACCGGTGCTTCTGAGTCCCCGGTGCTTAGTCCGGACAGCGTGTACTGTAGAGCTCTACGCGATTCGCGTAGACAACTTCCGTTTGAGCTCAGAAGCACTGGTAAGTTGGGGGGGGCTAACACAGGAGGATCCAGGTCCCCTGCGGGGGATCTGGATCTTAGCCTAATAGTCAGACCTATTTGAGGTCTGATTATAAGACGACCCCGATTAAAAAGTGGTGGCTCCCCTGTAACAACTATTACCCTACAGATGCAACAGTTATAGGACACTGTATGACCCTCTTTTTTGTTGTTCATTACAGAATTACTACAAAACGTTAAACACACTGGGAAGAAAATCTCATGCATATTATAGGAAATGACCCTGAAAAGCTTCAGTAGACAACTTCTTCCTAGTGTATGTATTAAAGCCATTATCTCTGAACTGAGGTTCACCTCATCACCTAACATACCATGTGGATTTTGTTGTAGACATCCGTCAGACCGTCTTTTACGATCAAGTCTTCCAGTTTTACTCCTCCGTACGGTGTGGCTCCTCTGCTCATGCAATAGGGCACATTAGACATGCTTTCCATGCCCCCGGCTACCATCACGTCCTGTTTGAAGCAGAATACTCAAGTTAATAGGCGCAACGTGGCACTGTATATATATTTTATCGCAAACATTTTGTATAAAACATTGGCTAGTTTCTCAGTTTGGGAACTCAGTTACTGAGGTGGCTGTTGGCAGAAGAGTTGGAGATTCAACAAAATTCATTATGCATCATGAAGGGCCATTTCCTCTAAAAAGAATGCCTGAGTGGGCCATGCATATTGTATGGCTCAATCAAGAAGGTAATTTCAATAACTATGGATTATACAGGGCCAGCCAAGCTATTCTTGGAGCAAGAAGTTCACCGGGGTTGGGGCTTCTTAATGAATAGCGAAGTGAGGACATTGAGACTGCAACTATCCTACTTATGAATAAAACCCACTGTGGTAAATGTCATTGTGCTTAGTAAGCGTGTCTGTGTCCTGTGAAAGCCCTAAACATGTGCTCCGACATCACAGAAAGCTGGCGAGCCATGTAAGCCTTTTGTTGCGCAGACACTGTGACATTGAGGTTGTTCTGTCTAATCCCGATGAGCTTCTGTTGCCGGAGAACGATTAGATCTTTAGAAACATTACATGACACGCGTCCACACAACAGAACTAACCTGGTGCCCACACATGAGGTTCTGTGCAGCCAACATGACAGCCTTCATTCCTGACGCACATACTTTGTTGATGGTGGTGGTTGGGGTGGATATTGGCAGGCCTGCAAAAAATAACAGGGACTGTGAATGTCGCTGATCGGAAGAGAGAATAATTCCACCGATGTGTAAACAGACAGACCAACAACTTATTTTCCCCCATCCTCATTTTATCATCCGCTTATATCTGAGATGTGACCTAGACTTTGACAAGAGCCACTTGCTATCCAAGTACTCTGAATGAGCTGATGGAACACTAAGATCTCAAGCCCTCTAAATCCTATACACAAACATAGAACACCACAACCACTTTGTGCATCATCTGTGAAGCAATACAATGTAGAGGGATGCAAGGCTGTAGAGCACCAGGTGAGACAATCTGATCATAATCCCACATAACAGAGCTTCATGCTGTACACGCTGTCATACAAGTCAATGCCTTCAAGCGGTCACTGTCCCTTCAAACTGGAAAAACTCCGATGCGTCCCGTCACCTATTGAGGGATCCATGACTTTCAATGTATACAAGATTCCGGCAACCAAAGAAGGAACTGGGAGACGTCAGATTACAGGAAGACATCAGTACCTGCGCCGAGCGCCGCCTGTCTGGTGGGTGCTTGTCCTTGGCCTGCCTGTAGCACGTTGCCCATGTATACTTCCTTCACTTCATCTGCTGGGATGCCTGTACAATGAAGAGGGTATATGATGTAAGCAACTGATATATATTCAGAAGTTGTCATTTGTCAAGCAGCCAACAAGCTCGCATCTAACTCCCACGGGACCTCCAGGTGTTCTGCCTGCGCAGAGCATACCAACAGCAAACCCAAACGTACCGGCTTTCTCTATGGCGGCTTTAATGGCTACGGAGCCAAGTTTAGTCGCAGGCAATGAAGACAAAGTCCCCTGAAATGATCCGATTGGGGTCCTGACGGCACTTGCTATTACCACTTCCTGGATAGGAAAATGAAAGCACCAAATTACTATAGAGCACGTCGAACATACATACATACATATACACACACACAGACAGACAGACGGACGGACGGACACGCACTGTTCTACCAACATAGACTAAATTTGGGAAACATTTCAGTTTAGACAGAGGACGCTTTTGTCTACAAAGCATATACCGTAACGAAATGACAATGAATAATGAGGCCTGGACTGGCCATTCGGCACACTGGGAAAATACCTACTGGGCTGCTGGTTAACAGCACCACACACACACACACAACAGTGCTGTGTGTATCCAACCACACTTATGGCATCAGGTGGCCTGTCCAGCACTGAGAAGAATCACTTATAGCCGCACTGCATTTATGGGGTTAAACTTACATTTAGAGAGCGTGATGAATAGCTTCTGTGTACATAAACCTGTAAATGAGACAACGGTATGAAGACTTAGTAATGGTGCATACTATAAATCAGACATGTGCTACAAATAAAAAAAAATACCCCACCCCCACATCTAGGATATTTCCTTAAAAAAAAAAAAAAGTTCTCTAAGATTTAATTTTTTTTAATATTTACTGAACAAACAGAAAAGATACTTTGCATGATTTTCATTTGCCAGACATTTATAGTTCACATTTTTGAAATCTGTGCATTTCTTCAAATTAATGTTATTTAATTATCAGCGGAAAAGCTTTCAATTATCATGTCTGTCCAATTTTGGGGAAAAGGAGTGTCCACTACGGAAAATAACATAGGCTTTCTACGGAAAATGAGAAGATTCCGAGCCGGTGAAGAGCTTTATACACCGACAGCCTTTAAGGGTGCAAAGAAAGAACATGGGGGTGTAATTAGCCAACAATAGTTTATGTATACATCAAACCTAAAAGCAAGTATACTTTTACAATAATATTTATGGAGTATTTACAAGGTAAGGATCCACCCCTCATAATGATACAAAACAAATAAAACAATATACGGTATAATATAATAGAATCCTCCAATAGCTTGGAGCAAATAAGATGGAAACATTTAAATACCGGAGAGAAATGTATTTTAACGGAGGAGAAATGCTAGAACAAGTGGCCACAATCTAGAACTAGAGGGTCAGAGGCTTAGATGTAATGCAAGGATGTTTTACTTTAATGAGAGGGTGGCACAGCCTCCCAGCAGAAGTGGTATAGGCTAATACAGCGAGTGAATGCTAATGGAATATGCATTAAGCTATCCTGAATCTAAGACAAGACCAAGGCCTGATTAACCCCTTTGTGACAAGACTTTTTTTTTTGCTTGCTGAATTTAGAAATGCCAATGTTTGGTTTTATGGATTTTTTTGCAAGTTATAGGCATACCTGGGAACTTCGCGCCCATTCCCCAGTTAAACAAGTATGTGTCTCAACATCAGCGGGACTCGCATCCCACAAGGGATGGCTCCCGATAGCCGAAGCCATAAATATCCCAATTATGATTATAGGGCAATAAGTAGCGTCTTGCCATGTCCAAACAATTGTTTTTCAAAACTGGTCACTCTGCGCCCATGCCCAAGCAGGTCAATTCAATTTACCCCATCAAACCATATATGTTTGAAAACTTGACACTCCAAGGTATTTCAAATGCTAGTATTATAACCCATTAATACTACCAACACCCTCTGTCAAAGTTTGTAGTAGTAATCCCCCCCAAACACACTGTATGCTATATGAATCTAATACTATACTGAACGTACACATACTGCTCTATTTGCTAAAAGTAACACTATATAGATAAAAAAACACTATATAACAGTATTTGTATAGCAGGCTGTTCACCTCATTCACAGAAATTGAGCCAGAAAGTACACAGTCTGGGTCAATATGCGGTTGTGTTGCAAGAAAGGTTTTTGGCCGCAATAGTATTTGATTATGTAAACTGGATTGCAAATGCCTAGTCGGTCCTGGCTGATCTACAGTAGAACCCCTGCTTATTCCGTTCTCTCTACTCGAACACTACTGAAAATACACCTGTCCACTCCTGGGCTACTGCAAGGATCATTTAGAAGCCAAACATAAAGTCTAAAAATAAATAAATATAAATGAGGGAATCGCTACAGATCTGCATTAGAATTTCGAAAAAGTTCCCAGAAACAATGCAGCAGCAGAGATCTCACCTACTGAAAAGTGGCTGCGGGATGTTCTACGTTACTCAAAGCAGCCTTAATCATTCAACAAAGGGGTTTATTCACTAAAGAGAGAGTGGCTCTCCCCACTTCACCATTCATTAAAATGAGCCATGCTGGCAAGTTTCTCCAGTAAGAATGTATGATCTAGTCCTGTATTATGCATAATTTAATGGGGGCGAGGCAATCCAAGAAATGTCCCTGATTTAACTATACATCATACAAGGCCAGCCACGCTCTTCCTGCAGCACAAGCTCACTGGAGTTGGAACTTAGTGAGGTCAAGGAAACCCAACTCTCTTTGTATTCTATTCTGTGAAATATGTTAGACGTTTTCATATTAACGTATTGGTTTAGCGCAGGGATGCGCAGTCTGCATCACTCAACGCCAGGGCACATTTTTTTTTTCTTTTTCATTTACCCCTGTTGCGGGTAAGCACCAGGGTTAGGATCCAGATCCCCCGCAGCGCTGCTGGGGACCTGGATCCTCCTCTTCGGGCATCTGCACAATGCTGACAACCCCTGCTGCCGGCACTTCTGCTGGGGCTTCGATGGAGGAGCACTGGAGTGACATAACCTTCCGGTGCTCCATCATACAAGCCCCAGCAGCGGAGGTTGCCTACATGTATCGCACAGACGTCCACCGGCCGTCCCACTATACACCAGGGGGTGCACTTCTAGGAAGCAGAGTGGGCATAAAGCATATCAGGGGTTATAAAGCATATATGGGGCAGAGGGGCATGGCTATAAGTAAGGTGCATTATGAATTAAGCGGGGGACCTTAAAATGGTTATTGCTTTTTTGCTTATATATAACAAACCGTATAAAATATTAAAATACGTGTATTAGGTAAAATACTGTTTTACCATTCCACTAATGTGTTTTTTCTTTAAAAATATTTATTTCTTTAAAATAGCCCCAGACTTTAAGGGTGCGGCCTATAATCGAGCCAATACGGTAACGGGAATAGACGAGTTGTTTTGATTTTGCTGCATATAACATAATATTCTGTTAGATACATTTAGGAAACAATGCGCCTAGACGGCCATCTGCTAAGCGGTGCTATGACCTTGGCTGGACGTCACAGGGTTGTCCTCTCAGTAGGTGGGTTTTTGCTGTAAAGGTTTCACAAGGTCATGGCAGCACGCCGACCATCAGGGCCAACTGGAAACAGGTGAATTCCCCAAATTCTAAAGAAGCAACCAACTCAGCTAGGGGAGAGCTGGCACATTCTGCCCTGGGGGGCATGTAAAGCTAAACCGGCCCCTGCACAGGGAAGAGCTGGCATTTTTTTCCCCAAGGAGGCAGATACAGCAGAGTGGCCTCCTTACCCCCATAACATACACTCACTAACTCAAATACATGAACACGCACATATACATACACACACATGCTTACTCTATCTCGCCTCACTCTGTCACACTCTTACCTTGCCCAAGTGTGAAAGAAGCCATGCTATTATTGCGGGGGTCACGTAACACCTTGCCGCTTCTTCAGGGTTGTTTGGAGAATTAGGACCGGCCCCTATCAGCCCAGCTCTGAGCTCAGCAGAAAGTTTATCTAATATGAGTGTTAACATACACTTTGTGGATTTTATGAACGGTCTTGTTTAGAATATTACTTAAAGGTCATAATGATCGCGCCCCTCATGTTCCACCTTCATACACGGCTTCCATTTATAAAAGGTCCACCAAGCAGGAGCTTATAACCTTTTGGTTGAAGGTCAGAGGGATGGATTCTATTGCTGATCAAAGTGAATATAGATGGGCGCTCCATCCGCATCCCACAAGCTCTATCACCTATGGAGTGTATTGTGTAGAGGAAAGGAGCCACCGTTATACTTTCTGGGAGGAAGAAAGAGGTCCAATGGAAGACATCAATATAAAAAAAAAAAGGTACAAAAAGTTAGAAGCCAGATATATAAAAACAAAAAAGGTAGAAGCCACAGCTCCTGGTTGTCAAACTCTGCTATAGTATCGCAAGTTCCGATAATTCACATTCCAGTAGGCTGGAGGTTACACAGACATATACCAGAATCACAAAAATATATATAATACAACAAAAAAAGTATTTTGTGTGTTTCACAACTGCAGCATTTTTTAATTTTGTTTTTTTTAGACTTTAACCATTTTTAGCATTTATTTTTAGACCTTTTTTTATTACTTATTTTTTACTATTTTTACCAAAAAGGTTTGAGGATTTTACAGAAGAACCCCCCCCAGATGGGCCAAATGATTCCCGTCTGCTCTCAACTTCTATGTTCTAAAAAGGTCTGTAAATGAATAGGTGCAGAATGAAGCCACACAACGTGAAGCACGTTACGTATGAATAAAAGCAGAGGGGGGGTTTGCACTAACCCCCAAAAAACTAAATGAATCACATCTGCCACATCCTAAATAATCTACTTAACGGCGAGGGTGGTAGATAAGTGGAACAGTCTCCCATCAGAGGTGGTAGATTTTAATAGAGTAAAGGGAATTTAAACATGCATGGGATAGGCATCGGAAGAAGAGACTGACGTTTGATTACAGCAGGGAAAAATGGGCGGACCAGATGGCTGAATGGTTCGTATATGATGTCATATTCCACGTTTCTAGGCTGGCATTACATCATAGGCATGCTTTTAGGCACTGCTTCCATCACGGGCTCGCGACACCTTCATACTTAATGCCCCTTCAACTTAATCTACAAAATGACATTTAGAAATAAAGTGCTATGGCAACCAGCAACATTCCACTAGTTGCTATGGTGATTGCACGATATTTCAGACCTTCCCCCAGAATTGCTGTTCATCAACCTCGAGCTCCAAAGGTTTTGCTCTCTAATTCTAAACACTGAAGGCTGCTAACCGTATGCCCGGTACACCGGGCCACAAATGGGCCTGACAGCTCCACTAAACGGTCCAGCAGCTGATTTCCTTCCAGTCAGCAGAGGCGCTCCCCGGGGCCCCGCGCTGCACTCTCCGGGACACCTGCAAGGAACCCTCTGCATTCACATAAGGAAGGGCCGCCGACTCTGCCTCATGGGCTAGCATGGCGCCAAGAGACAGACCCCCTATCCCGTTACTAGTTTGGGGTCATCCGGGATATACTCACTCGCGCCGTGTATGCCAGCCGAGCCTGGAGCTCCACAGCACGCGGGGCACAGAATGCCATGTCTATAAGTTGGCAAGAGCAGAGCACCGCTTACACCACCGGGCCCGACGTGTCCACCCACACAGAGTCACCTTTACAGCACTCAACGACAAGGGCTTCCAACCACGAGCCAATCACAAGCCGCGACCGGACCAGCCCCCTCGTGCGATTAGATGGCGAGCACGATGGGGCGTGGTCATCTGTCATTGAAACCGAGTTGTAGGCGGTGCTATGCGAGTCACATGGACGGTAATCCAAAGCATGTTCGACCATATTTGATGCTGGAAAACTGGCGCGGTATGAGAATGCGCTCGCTACTCTTTCGAAGAATACAACTTTTAGCGAGCTTCCTTATAACGGTCCCCGAGTGAAAAAGAGCCGTGTCTGCGTGTCACGTGTGCATAAAACCGGCACGGAACACACGGCTCCCTGCAATGTTAATTCTAGTTTATTGGCCGTTTATTGCACGTTAATTGGCCGCTTATTGGCCGTTTATTGGCCGTTTATTGCCAGGTCTTTCACGCCAAAGAATAGCCAGGGTATTTCCTGCGTTTCACATGATCCCTTGGCTTGTATTGGGAAGCTGTGACAGTTTTACTGGCGGTATTATCCTGCATTATTCGGAATTATTTTACATTATACGGCATCTTATTCGGCGTCATCTTGCATTATACGGCATATTTTTCGGCACGATCCTGTATTATTCGGTATCATCCTGCATTATTCTAGCGTAGAGGCTTTACGGCAGGGGTGTCCCAAGTTTTTTCTGCAGTGGCCCACTTCATCAGAATTGTATACTGAGAGAAAATATGGCCTTTAATAAAATATGCAGATTAAAATAAAGTAAATGTGCCCTGCCTTACACATCCATGCTATCACACACACTCATTCATATACTCATTCATTCACAGATTCATCCCCTCAATCACGCATACTCATTCCACCACGGCCTTACCTGCACTGCAGCTCTCTGGGTGCCGCTCGCAGATTTCCGCAGGGGCCGCTGCTTCCCTCTGCGTTATTCGCGTTCTGTGTAAGCAACTTCTCTTGTACTACACAGAGGAAACAGGAATGGAGCAGATCATGTGATGTGCGTACCTGGGAGCTCTTCGGGTTTGCCCGGAAATTGACATGCCCCGCTCCACGCCCATTTTCCATTTAAATGGCTGACATCGTTGGGAATGCCCCTTGTGTAAGCAGAAACTCCCCCGACATCAGCGGGACCTCCCACTGATGTCAGCAGGACCACCCACTGACATCAGCGAGAACTCCCGCCGAAGTCACAGGAGCGCCCGCTGATGTCAGTGGGCAGTCCTGGCCGCGTCCCAGAAGGGAAGGCTCCAGGTAGCCGGAGGACAAAAGTTCCCAGGTATGGTGATGTGGCGTAAATTCACGTGACTGCTGGGTTCCGCTTCCCCTGCGCAGTACAAAAGACCCTCCCACAGGTAAGCAGCAGGGCCCTTGTGATCCCGGTTGCACTGGCTACAGATCTCACATGGGCTGTACCTCAAGGCCCAGCAGGCCGCATTTGGCCTGCAGGCCACATGTTGGACGCCCTTGCTTTAATGGCTCGTGATTCATGGTCATATCCTCCGCGTCATCTTGCATGAACCACACGTGTGATATCTCTCCAGAGTGGCTCAATGATATGGACAGAGCCGGCCTTAGGTATTCTGGTGCCCGGTGCGGACTACTCCTCTGGCGCCCCCCCCATCCCAAAAAAGGAATAAAAACTCCCCTTTCTCACTATCTATCTCCCTGTATCACTATCTACCAC
>VKOC01010408.1:0-11467 GCA_009364415.1 Spea multiplicata
GACGTGCCCGGACCGGCAATTGTCATCAAGGGGTTAAAGAAAATATGGCCTTTGATAAGATATGCAGATTAAAATAAAGTAAATGACACAAAACCTTTGCTTTTCCTCTCACTGATTTCTGGACCTAGAAAGTTTTGTCATCTGAAGTTTCCACAAATAGTTCTATTTATTCTAGGGATGCACCAAAATGAAAATTCTGGACTGAAACTGAAAATTCAGGATTCGCTTAGCCAAAACAGAAAATGACCCCCCCACTTTTAAAAATAAAATAATACAAGAATAATCAGACTTTTAATCATAGTAAGTAACACACCAAAATTGTTATCAGCAATCTGAAGCATACCCAGATTCCAGCATGTACTGGTTGTCTGGGCATGATACGACTGTGATTGCTGTTAGCAATCACACTCCTATCATGCCAAGTCAGCTAGAACATGCTGAAACCTGGCTAGCTGCCCCCTTGTGCTGCCAGCAGTATTTGGTCTGCACATCACTTACAGCCTCCCTGTGCCACCCCCCACTTAAACATCCATGCTATCACACACACACTCATTCATATACTCATTCATTCACAGATTCATTCCCTCAATCATGCATACTCAATCATAGCTATCTATTGCATTTTATCTCCTATCATCTTTGACAAACATATAGTGTGACAAAATACTGTATAACAAGCCTCAACTTACAATGTTTAATGCATTAAACAACATACTGTATACACACATGCATATGTATACAAAACAGTATGCCTTATTTCATAGCCATGCTGCATATTCTGTTTGGCATTATCAGACAATGTGATAAATGATTCCTAATAAAATCTATGAATGATATGTACATAGATCATGTCATTGTATTATCTCTCATAGAAAGTTTCATTAACACACAAAGTCATAGTAACAGCAGGAACTGAGTCAGTAATTCGATATTAGCTACTCGATATTTTTTTTTGATGAATTCTAACTTTCTGCATGCATAAAACAGAAATTGAGTTCACTTGCAATTGATTTTGTTCATTGAAATATGCTTTAAGCATTGAAACTAATTACAGTTTTTGATTGAAGCATAACAGTAAATGTAGCAATCTTCATAAGCACACCCGATCCAGGAATGCAAAAGTTAGTAAAACTCCAAATTAGCTGGAGCATGGCCATGAGTACATTTATTGAAGAAAAAAGTATTGTTCATAAGTAAGCAATCCATTGGCTGGAAAGGAAAATTATTATGAGAAGGGCACATTCTACTATATACTGATTTAGACAATAAAACCCCATACAACATCTGAAGATACATAACATATCTTAACTAAAATATACATTTTAGGTATATATAGGTATGCTGATATAGTTATGTTTATTCACTGAATTTCAGTGTCTTTTGCAAAATTTGTATTGCTTTTTAAACATAAAGAAAATATGAATGATTTAAGAACATAACCAGTGCTTACCTTTAATGCACATTACCTGAACATACAGATTCTGTTCAGTGCAAAATCTGCAGTCTTGTTTTTTTCACTTAGCACTTTCCTTCACCAGTAGGGTCATCTTTTGGAGCAATTATAAGTTATATAGTAATGAAATGGAATCACATAACAAATAACTGCCTGATTTGGATTTTTTTTTTTATACTGCATCCGTTAGTTAGTGTTACCCCACACACTGTTATAAATACCCTCCAATTTGTGTGAAGCATGCACTATGTAAATAAAACTCTAGTATGAGGGTAAGGGTCATATTTAACACCACTTAGCATAATCTGAGAAGTATTTCTTGAAACACGGTAAAGTCCCAGTACTCCATTTTGTATTGTGTGTTAAATCTTTTGCAATGCGAGCCCACAATGAGAAGAAAGCTGGAATGCTGTCTGATCACAGTTGGCTATTGTATTACATGCGACATCTGAAAAATATGCTGTTCTTTGGAACTGTTAATCTAGAATGTATTCTGCCTTACCACTCTACAAACTGCTCTGTCCATGGGAAAAGGCAATGCTACTGATTCGTGTCACAATATAATATGATGAGAGACACATGTTTGTGATTAAATTAAGAAAATGATACTGGAATGATTAGTGAGTTTATTAACTCAATTACACATCACGAAAAGATCACTGTTTCAAAGGACTTGCTTCTATTTTGATATTGTGGATTAAAAGCATTCATCAGTGTGGATAATTAGTTTTATATTTTTAAACTATAAGTGCATTTGTCAAATAATAGCACTAAAACAGATTATTATGATCTAGTATCAGAATGCAATTTGTCAAAAATCTAATTAATTTTTTAAGTGGTTATTTGAAAATAATTCTCCAACATCAACATCTAGGCTTATACGTGACTGATCTCTAATTCCTTGTATCCTAAACTGAACAAAAGGTTTGATGGACTGTGGAAGACCACTATTTTTTTGTCACAAAAATGCCAAATCACGTTAATGAATATAAGTTAAGTGGTAAATCTGATATTTTATAACTATAAGCCATGATTTCCTTAAGTGTGTCGCAGCAACTATCTTGATTAGAGTTATCCCAGAGCATAACGTGGAACCTAAAATCAGTGTTAATAGCAGATCAATAACATAAAATCAAGTAAATGAACAAGTGCATCTTTACCTCTTATTTATCCAAATCTCTCTGTATCTGAAAAAGTATCTGAAACAAAAATATTGTACAACAGTACAATATTGCGGCAGAAAATTATAACTATTAACAGTACAGAGGCATATGGCATGGTGTATCAGAAGCAAAAATGATTTTCATATAAAAGGATTTCTTATAATAATTAATGTCTTATGAATTTCAAAATTCATGCAATATCTGCAATCCACCAAACACTAGCACTCACTTCATATTTAACAAAAACATTTATGTTTCATTGAACAGGGGAAAGAAAAATGTCAGTGCGCTAAGCTAGTTCCATGCTCAAATAATACAAATGTGTAAAATGAGGCCTACCAACCTGGTAGAGTGTGTCTTGATGTGGTTAGTGAGCTTAAATATGCTTTGGCCAATTCATATTACCAAAACCTCTCATTTATATTATGTTTATATATTTGTTGCCAACTTTATTAGGTTGAGAAGCGCAGACAGTTTTTGTTTTTTGTTTTTATGTTTGATGGCATATTACAAATAAGAAGGAAAATTTAATTTAATTTAGATCTCAACTCATGTTTAGCCTATCACTTTTGTCCCCCTGTGTATGATACATGCTTAGAATCACTTGCTTACAACAATGGTCGTACTGAATACATTTGTCTGCTGTTATAGATCAGAGACTTGTAAGCAAAGCCAACAGGTAGCTCATGATGCCATTCTTAAAAAGACAATAATTCTCAATCATCTTATGAATGTTTATAGACTTACAGACTATAGGATATTATGTCAATAGTTATAGAACTGTCTCCGTTTTAGAGTGTTTAGAATAATTTTGTCGCCATACTACTCTATACTATTCTACAAAATGTATTTTCTTTCTTTTGTCTGTTTTTATACCTTAATATGTATTAGCAAACTCAAAGTCATGTACCGTCTGGGTTGGCATATTATTTGAGTTTGTATTATTATTTTGCTTGTCATTCTGTTTTAACTTGTTGTGTGTATTTGTTTGGTACTTATCAGGAAATGGTGAATTAAAATCTGTTATTCAGATGCCTTTGTGACTTATGGTTTGGGTAGAAAGATTATGTGTACTGTTTCAGTGGTTGCCATTTCAGATCTTTTACTCACTGTGTACTTTCTAAAATTTCAGAATTCTATACACCGTCAGATTAGGCCATGAGGAACCTGAGCCAGAATCAAAATGGCAAGTTCTTTGTATCAGCACATGTAATCACAAGTCAGATATTGTACACCTCAGTAAATAGAAGGAATGCTAAAAAGGGGAATTTCACAAGTGATCAAGTTGAAACCTTTTAGATAAAGGATTATATTTGAGAGAGCTGATCTCTGTGCAAGTTTTTTTCTGTGAAATCACACCAGAGCTATTTACGTTAAGGAAAAAAGATACACCTCATACTGCATCAATTTATATTGTGCAGCGCTACTGAATCTGCCAGCATTCTGTAATAAAAATGTAATGTAATTAATGCACATAAAATAGTGGGCCAAAGTGAGGTGCCTTGAGCATAGTTTTACTGAAGGTCCGCTGAGTGACTCCCCTCTTGAGTCCAAAAAGTAAAGAACTTGATTTCCATCTTCCTCTTTTGTCTCTTGGACTACCTTTCCCAGCATAAGCAGTTGGAGTAGTTGCAGATATTCAGAGACTTTTACCTCAATTTCTTTCATTATTCATGAATATCTTACTTCCATACCATGGATTGTGTGGTTGCCCTGCTCATAAGCAGACAAAATACATCAGTGCCCATGGGGCAGAAGGTGTAGAATAACATGAGACCAAACAACTCTGGACCTCCTACAGCCATTGTAGTGGTGTGTCAAACTACCTGGTATACATGGACCTCAGGGAAGAAACTTGGACAGGAGGAAAAATAACACAGTCTCTGCATAGTAATAACCATGTTTGCAGTATCATAGGGGGCCCAGAAGTAAAACTTGTAATCAGGCCAGGAGGTTAAGACAAAGTAAAAATTAAGAAAGACAGAGGGCAAGCTAGAAGTTCAATACCAGCCTCACCTGTCTGGTAACAACTAAGTAATTCTGTAATTCTGAGCACAGATGGAGCCAGTGCACAAGAAGTAATAAAGGTGCCAGGTAAATGTAATTGGATGATCTTTCACACTCTCTCACTGCATGATATATATCTGATTAACCCAGCGTGCAGTAAGTGACATCTTGCATGCTGTATCAGTCTACACAAAGCAAGGAAGAAAATATATACACCACTCTTACAGGTAAGTGATATGGGTACAGGCAGACTGTTTGGCGGCACTGACAAGCTTTTTTGGGGACAAAGATGATACAGACAAGTGGTGTGGGGGCTAAGGTGGCACTTATAAACTGGGGAAATGTGGCACTCACAAGCTGTTTGGGGGCAAAGCTGACAATTTTAATTGGTGACATCAGGGGGGCCCTGGGCAATTTTCGCACCGGACCCTGTGGTTTCTAGTTACGCCCCTGTCTAGGACCTTAACACTATTCGGTGCTTACAGCATACACTCAAACACACACATATACTAATACCATACATTAAGACACACACATTAATACCATACAGAAATACACACATGCTAACTCCAAGTACTAACACACAGATTTATTATTATTATCAAATGATTGATAATACAACATCATACTAGCGGTATAATGAGTAAATAGCAAGTAGTAGTAGAGACTTTATAGTAAGTGAATCTCACAGCGATGCTTTTACTGCAGGGTCACGTGTGCAGTTACCAGGGTGCCTGAGAGCAGGTGGGAGCACAAGGTCCTCTTACACACAAGGCCTGCCAAGAGAGCCCAGTTCTGCCCCACGATAAACACGGCTGTGGCTTCATAGAAAAGGAGAAATAGAAAACTTTTGAATTTAGCTCTTCCTGTGAAACCTGGGCAGGTAGTAAATCCTACTTGTCATTTTACTGATTCATTAGCACCGGGAAGCTGTCTGGAAAGGCTAGTACTAAGACTCACCCTAATTATTCCTCTAAACTATGTTATGTCTCGCCTCTTGTTAAGTTGCTAATTGGCTTAAGCAGCTATTGTGGGCTAAGGACAAGGGAGACAACTACAGAACAGAACATCGATTGTCTTTTCTTGCCACAGATCTCAGCTTCCCTGAGGTTAACTAAATATCTGCAAAGTAATTACACTTACAGAAAAAATAAAGTCTAGAAGCTAAAGTTAGCATTAATAGAATAATCCTTCACGTGAAAGCTGTAAATGTGTCAGTTTCCCTTTAAGTGCATTTTATGTTTTTAACCATGCTATTTAATTTTATGTTGAAACTGAGTATACTGAACTTTTTAACTTGATTAATGTATTTCTCAAATGTTTATGCTGCAAATTCAAGAAAACTATTACAAATGTGTGTGCATACTATACAAATATATTGGAGCTGTACAGCATCATTGCTTTAATCAAGACAAAGTATGATGGTGCAACTTCATAAACATCTTTAATCACAATAGATCTATGCACAGCGTCTAAACTTACAGAACTGCATTTTCATCACAATATCCATTTAGTCACGAATGATTACATCTTCAATGTTGCAGAAAAGGAAGAAGTACCAATGTTGTTTCCAGGTTCCTGCTCCACAAATAATGCTTCTTTGCTGGGATTTACTAATTTCTGCAGAAATGTATTGCCTACTTACAGACAGACACACTGCCACACTCAACTACAGACTATATTCTTTGGAAAATGAAATACATATTAAATATCACAGGCTTACAAAAAGTATATATAGAAATCTGAAAATCAAAATATAAATAAAGTGTGACATGTGTGATTAATAATATTTTTAATATGCTTTCCTATCTGATTGGATGACCACAGGTCAGATGTTGGAAGCGATGTTGCAGTTGGTCATCTCTGGTTGCCTGCTACTGTGTAACTAGACACCTGTAGTGACATACTTTTAATTTTTTATTAGCACCTTTCCAGTCATTCTGCTCTGATATGTTAATGGCATGGGAATAGGTAGACTTGTGCATTTTCAAAAAAAAAAAATTGCCTGTTTTGTGCATTTGAGCGTTGAGTCAACGTTAACGAGGGTGATCCAACAAAACTGATGAAAATAAACTGCAAAATTCATCATGATTCATCCATTCGTTGCCATGTGTAGCCACCATTACAAGCAGTTTTGATGCCATTACGAGTTGTTTTGGTTCTTGTTGATGAAGTAAAGTGGGAGGGATTGTGTATAGAAGGGTACATATCAATGATTGATAGGCAGGAGTAGATGGTCATCTATTATTCTTTATATATAAATTAATATTGGCGACAATATAATATATATTATATAATTTTTGGGAAATTCAGACCTGGGGCTGCATGTTCTTATCGTCTCCCAGTACCATACTCCCAGTGCCATACTACCACTGCTGCTCCTGCTCTTCATTGACCATCCTTACTCTGGGGGAACTTTTATTTAATTTCTATAATATTGTGGTGGCGATGTACTCATGCTCCACGTGGATGCATGTGCCTATCATCTGCCAGTCTCTGCCTGCCCACACCCAGTGCCCTACTACTGGTGCTGCTGCTACTCCTCATTGACTGTCTTCAGGGGATCCTTTTTTTAAAAAAAAAATCTATAATATTGGGGAAATTCAGTCTTGCTGAACTGGGGGTGCATGAGCCTATCATCTACCAAAGTTTTCCTGCCCAGGCCCATTCCTCTACTACTACTGCTGCTGCTGCTGCTCCTCTTTGAAAAAAAAATCAATAATATTGTTTTGGAAATTCAGTCCTGCTCCACAGTGCTGCAGGTGTCTCTCATCTGCCAGTGTCTGCCTGTCCAGGCCCAGAGCCTTACTACTTCTGCTGCACTCTTTGACCGTCCTAACTCTGGGGGAAAATTTTTCTTAAATTTCTTTTTATTGAAAGGTAAGTCCGGAAGCTGTCAGGGACTTCCCCATTTGGGAATGCCCCCAGAATGTCATTTTGAATCAACAAAGTCCCTGAAATTCTGATTCTGAAGTGAAAACGAAAATTTTTTTTATGAAAGCGAATTTTGCTCACTGTGCAGAAATCTAAAAACAGGGGGTATGTTAAATAATGAGCTATTTGACCAGAGATAATTTTGAATTTCTCTCTAATTTCAAATGTATTGAGGTCCTGTTCACACTTGGACCACAATTTCTGAGGAAACTTTACTGTGGGATGCATTAGGTAAAGAGGGCCCTGCTGACAACCTTACAAGATTGCTCCTGGCTGCATGCTGAGAAGCTGTGAATCACACTTCTTTTTTATGCCTGGCGTGTTTATGCCATACATTAAAAGTAAGGAAGACTATATGATGAGTGTTAATACTTATATTTTAATTTACTAAACATTATACTGAGATTCTTGCACATGGAGAGTCTAGTCTTCTGGTAATAAGGCTTGACAGTCAGCCACGTTTAATAACAGCTTGCTTTTGGCTCAGTTGATATCATACTTACCTTGTAACTCTGTATAGTAACACAGTTGCTTTTACTTGTAGCACGTGAAATAGCTCTAGATGTTATTTGTATCAGTCTCATATGACTAGTAGTTTAACTTTTTTTTACATATAATTGAACCTAGAACTAAAATTGAAATACTTTTTATACATTCTCCATTACCTACTTTTTAGTCACGTGGGGTTGTCCCAATGTTTATGAGTATATTGATTGTCTTTTGGTGTGCCTACATTAACATTATTTCATTTGTTCTGAAGTTGTGAAGCAGGGGATATCGAAACCTTTTTGCTTTACGACACTGACATTTCATCTTGCTTTTGACACGTGCTATTGCATCACCACTTGAAGTTACAACGAAATAGGTGCCATATGCCTGCTTAAAAAATTGGAAACTGGTACTGCCGCATACCTTTGACTAATAAGATGAGGTTAAATGGTGGAATTTAAAACTCTAATAAGAACTGAAACAAATAAGGAATATTTTGATGTTAAATGTAAAGTTTTACTTTATTGAGCGTGTGGTAGCTAAATTAAACAGCCTCCGAACAGAGACCGAGCCAGTTGCTAATACATTTGGGGAATTTAAACATGCATGGGGTAGGCATATGGTTATCTATAATCTATGCAAGACCAAGGATTGATTCATGTTTGAATCATTATATTACCGTAGGTATCAAGCAGACTAGATGGGTCAAATGTTTATTTTCTGCTGTCAATTTTTCTCTTTTCTTCATCCCTGTCGTCTGCTAGGTAACGGAGCTTAAGGAAGGTAGTTTCCACTCATTTCAACACAATGCTTTATTATGAAAATTCACCGCAATTATTAAAATAAAGCATACAATTGTGACATGCTAGAGGTAAGGCATTTATTCTAGAACTATTATAAAAAATATAATAATAATAATAATAATACTACAAAGTACTGGTTAGTATTATACCAACATAATTCTTAATTCTTGTGAAATCACTTTCATTTATTATTCTGTGATATTTATATAGGGTTATAAAAACAAATGAATCAAGTTCCTAATTATTAAGTCAAGAAGCAGAGGCAATTAAGACAGTCAAAAGCCTTTTTTTCTCAGTGGGCTAACTATCTTAGAAATTCATTTATTTCAGTGATCCCATAGATATTATCAACACAGTGTATAAACCTAGTGTGTATGGCAAAATGCTTTTTGTTAGGTTATGGAAAGGATACCAGATAATGGACAGTGCTTAAGAAAGTCCATCCTTTATCATATACTGCCCAAGGCTCTATTAGCCATTGCATTTGTTAAATGTGATATCTCATTTTCACATTCAGCAACATATATCCTTGGCATATTTTATATTAGAACAATCAACAAAAAAGGAAACCTTTTTTATACAATTTTATTTTCTGAGGAAAGTCCATGTTTCCAGACATATAACAAAGCACCAGAAGTCCTTTTTTGCTGGTGCCTGTACAAGGCAGTTCACTCTCTGGGTGTCCCACTCCCCACATAACTACACGGCCAGTGCTCAAGTTCCCACTGTGCTGGGGTCTCCCTTCCGCTTCATGTTGGGCGCAGCTTGGAGGTAGGCCTCAAAACCGGGCCTCCATGTTCTCCCATGTGCTGTCATCAGCTTCACCATATCATGTGGACTTGTAACATATCTACTCATTGAGGGTTGGGTGCCCCAACCGTATGTTGGTTGGAGCATGGCATCTCCAGAGGCAAGTACCACCCTATATAAGCTTCAAACACTGGTGGACAGGTAAAATCCTGAATGTATACACAAAAATACAGGAAATAAAGCATACCCTAACAAGCCTGTCACTAACAGGGCTATCACTCTGCCTTTACAGGATGCAATGGAGCATCAACAGACCTATGTGAAGGAGTTACAGGTACTTAAATAAGGTAACTGAATAATGAGAATAATAGTTGCAAGACTAAACTGGAGATGTTTGTTTACCTAGCAGATCTGCAGTAATGCTTGATTTACAGTAGTTGAGCTAAGTGCACTGTATATTTCTTGCAAAAGCAGTCTAAAGTTCATCATGTAATAGGACAACTCTATGCAGTCAATTCTGAAACTTTACAACTCTTACTGTGCCTTTCCTTCAAAAACAAATTAAGGCAAGCGATACATATAATGTAATTTTAATAATATGTTTACACAATAACTTGACCTCACATGAATCACCTCTGCTTAACATGGATGTAAATTCACTTAATGGCCACCTCCTAATCCAATTAGGACATGTTCTTCCTAATGCATTTGTTATCATGTGGAAACCTTATGATTTAAAGGGTTCTATTTAATGAGACATGCACATGCCCCACACATTGCCTCACATATCCCATGCCTATAAAACCCTTTTGAAATATATTTTCCTGTGAAGGGGCACCAGCAGTTTTTGACAAATAGTAAATGTAGATGTAGAAAATGTAGATGTAGAAAATGTTTTGAAATTTCAAAAAACATTTAACACTGTAACTACCTTTACAAACAATTTCTTAGGTAGCCCTTTCTGAGCTACTTGGCTTAGTTTGCACTGTGGACATAAAATGAGCATGAAATAATATATGTACTGTATATTGCTACTACTTACTTTATTACAATAACAATTATTTGTAGACATTTTATATGAAATAGAATTCAAAATGTGATTTAACACAGATTAATTTAAGTGTAAATATAATAAGAACACTTGCAAATTTCCCTTGCAAAACCAAAAGGAGCCGATGATTCTCTATGAATGATCAGTTCACTAAGCACTCCTGCAACCTCTTAAAAAGTTTGGCTTTTGCTTCACATAAGGATTGTTAAATTTGACCAAAAATATAATATTTATTTGCATAATCTCATTAAAAGGATAATCCCATGTAAATGCTCTCAGGACATGATATTCATATAACTCATTCATTGGCAACTTGCCAATGAATGAGTTGACATATTTCATTGCTGTGGACTCGACAAATCTATGTTGAAAGCCAGATACAGATTTCAAGTCCAGTGTAACTTTTTTCCTATTGGAATGGATAGATTTACTGTAAAATTAAATATTGGAGAGAGAAAACTTGATTAAAAATGCCATGTTGTGATACATCCTAATGATGAATAGTCTTGATCAAATGACACAGGATTATTCACTCCCCACCATTTAACTTCTTTATCCAAAGTTATCATTTTATGTAACAACAGTAGAAAAAGTTGTAGAATAAGCTATATTTACATTAGATGGTGATAAACTAAGACGAGTGCACATTCCTCTGTGTATATATATTATCAGTTTGGTAATTAAGTATGTTATTGTTTCATATAATAGAATAGCCATCACCAATATACTTTATAAAGAAAGAAAAATTACAATTATAATTACAACTGGAAAAGAAACCAAGCTTTACAAAGATGTGCAAAGAACAAACATTTTTTTT
>VKOC01010411.1:0-18611 GCA_009364415.1 Spea multiplicata
TGCTTAAATCAGCTTTGTAAGACATTCCCATTTAAGTGACAAAATAGAAAAATCAATGCACTCAGTGCTTGACATGGTAGTCCCACAAGCCTGCATTGGGAAAAAAAAATCAAATAGATTTATTGACATACAAGTAATGCATAAGAGACACATTTCATTGATATGATCCATTTTAAATATACATTTGTTTTATAATTTTGTATAAAAAGGGGGTTCTTTATGCCACCATAATCAGATGAGAGCTAGTGATAGCTGCCATCCACTGCATGTTCTATGTGATTTTGATAAATGGGTTTATTTAGGGTCAGGGAAAGTGTGCTCAGTCAGTCTCATAATGGATGAGGGGCTAAGCCGTAAATATCCCTTTTTCTGTTTTCTAGCCTGTCCAGACTTTTAGGCTCTGATTTCCCAACCACATATGTAAGTCTCCAAATATCCTGTCTATTCCTAGGACACTCGAGCCATCGCATGCACTATAATAGCTATGTGCCAACTTAAACTACAACTCCATTTAGGAATTCAGCAGAATACAGTCTAAGCATTTGACCCCCGAGCTCCTAGGCTTGTAGGAAGTGTGTTTGGCTTGCCACTCCACCGCTAGCTTTTGCAATGGTTCCAGGTTATCTAACGAGTGCCAAAAGCATTCCAATTGATTTCAGTGGGCCATCTTTCTTGTCAGTGACTGGCTTGAAAAGTCTTAGAGACTCGCTGACAGTGTCAGCCAAGGCTCTTATGGAGACAGTTGCTTTTCGTGAAATAGATATTGTCACCTATATTCAATTTTAACAAATAAGAAAAGCACCCGATTTTAATGCTTAGTGTGGAATATAAAAGTTTAAGAGTTAAGAGTTCCCAGGTTGAAATAAAGCTTGCTCAGAATATAAAACTGTTTTTTTTCTCAGTTCAAACACTGAGCTTTAAAGTATCATAAAGCAATAATGATAGGGTGATTTATACATGCTACACTGGCAGAGCACCATTCTGCAATATATCATATAGGTTAAATAAAATGATACCTTATTGAGCATCTAAATCTAAATATCATTGAAATATAATACATATCTATCTATAATGCATTATAATACAGTTCTACCATGCCCAGTTTTGTCGAGCACAGATCCAGAGACCATTAAGAACTGATTACCCACACCATTGTTTTATAGATTGTGTGGATTACTGAATTGAGTAGCTCAATCTCATAAATCATTAGAATTTTTCCAACTCATATATTTCAAGGGGAAAAAACCTAATTTTTTTTTAGCTTTGAGCGAACATCGTCTGATCACGTACGTAACAAAAAATGAATATATAAAGTTAAGCGAATGATAAGAAGTTAGTAAGCATATGAGATGAAACAGCACATTTCCCAGTGAATTAATGAATGTAGCTGTGGCCTGCAGTGAGACAGTTCCAGATTTGCTTTGAAGTCAGCATAGTAATTTCAGGCTGGTGATTTTATTGATGGCAATGTCATTCGGCCCGTTGCAGATTCAGTTAGTTTTTATTGTGTTGATGAAAATGTTGTTTGTGCCTGACACTTCCACAACTATCACCGCAATGATGAAAAATCGAATTTGGGAGTTGTGTTTCATTGTCCACCTTCTCTTGACTAGATGGTCATTGGAGGACATGACACAGGAAAGGGTCAGAGGTAAAAAGAAAGTGAAGCAGACTTATACTTTACATTATTATAAAAAAAATTGAGTAATACGTTTTAAAGTGTGTGGAATCTTGCCCAGTGTGGGTAATTCTAAGACGCTTCTTAAGCCTCTTTCACTTTATGTAGTAGACCTGATTTTAATCACTGCTTATCATAATCCTTTTCTAGATGCTTTATCGTTAGTTATTGGAATGCTCTCATGTGTAATTCATTCTCACAAAGATTGTCATACAATATTGGGTTTAGATACTATTGGCCTGAGTAGTGTTGGTTTCTACTCAGTTTAGTGCAGAAACTAGCCAGAACAGCCAAATGAGCAGAAATTATCTTACAATTTGTCAGAGTATCTCCTATTTACTTAAGTGTCATGTATGGTAGTAAGATTATTATTATTATCATTATTTTTATCTCCCATTTAAGAATAAAAACTGTGTTAAGAAGCCTTAAGAATAGATGTTTGGAAATGGAGTTTTTCTTTGCGCTAATATGGAGTGGTCTCCAACTTGAGGTCTGCCATATATACAATGCAAAACATTACATTAATTCATAGTATTCATAGCATTTTGGTTATACCCTTAATCTCTAAATGTCCAAATTACGGTATTTTACCTTTCATAATCAGGGTCCACATACAGTTATACTGTAATTCACAGGTGATCAACTACAAATATATTCATATATACTTTGGATATATGTATTATTTTACTGTTGGTCCAAAAAAAAAAAGAATAAACCCACATAGATTTAAGGCAACAGCTGGGAATTACCGTATACATATTTCTGGGTACTTGTAAATAGACTTTAACAATAATATTGGTAAAAAGACACCCAAAAGAATGATTTTATTCTTTTTATGTCCAGAACCAAGGGTATTGTAGAAGTAAAATGATAATGGGGATGTTAACCATTTCGCTGGCATAATAGCCTAAGAGGTTGATTTGCAATCCATCACAGTTTCCACTAGCCTCGGAGAGGTGAAGCAAGCACGCTAATGAGCTGTTTGAATGCCTTCTAGTTCCCATTTAAGTTCCAGCAGAGATGCTTTACAGTGCTTGCAGAGAAGCCGTTAACAAGCTGGTGTCCCTTGTGGCAAAGGGGGGTTTTGTGGTGGTTCCACCGAGAGCTTCAAATCATGCTGATATGCCTTGCATTAAAATGACAAATTGCTAGAACATCCCCCATCCTCTTCTGCACAAAGAGAAACATGCAATTCTCTAAATGTCTCCTGCAATACAATAAAAAATATTTCGTGACAAAAACAGAAGGAAAAAAAGCAAACCCCGGTATCTTATTGCAAGGAATTTCTGTGATTATTAAGTAGTTCTCAATGTACTAATGCTAACACTGAGCAGTATGGTAAATATACTGTTTTTTAGCTAAACCACCCTCTTCCCATCCATCATTGAAATTCTTTCAGTTCTATATGGTCCAAAAATAACTTTTACCATGACAATAACTGGAATTTCTTGTTCAAATACACAACGCGTATTATAGCTCCCACTACTGCTTCCTGGTACACAGTAATACTCTATAATTCATTTTTTGAATAATCTGTCCAAACTTGTAGATCACAAAAACGCTAGCTTTTACAATAGTGATATAGTCTCATACTTAGTAAATGTATTATTTTGTTGTCTGATGGAAAAGAACCAATGTGTTTTGTGCTCTTTGGAAACTGTTTTCATATATTATTTCATATTTTACATTTTCCAGAGCTGTTTTGGATCCAACAACCAAATGGAGTTTTTTTTTTAAATTAAGTTTTAAATCCCTCTGTTTTAGGTCTATATAGCTATTTTGTATAGGAGTTCCTCCAGAAGAAATGGATACAGTTTACGCTAAGAGGGTTGACCCTTAGACTTAATACCTTCTTTGTTTTCCTCACTCAGGATTCATCTACATTAGGCTCTGTTCCTGCTGCAGGAGCTACTGGTCCCAAAACGGGCACACTGCTTGGAGAACAAGGGACATCACCAAAGGTTCAGCTGCCGCTAAACATGTGAGTTGCCATACAATGACTGCTTTTAGATTTTGTTTGATGGCTTTGTATTTCTGTGCTCATGAAATACCGGTATATCATAATACATCATATGCAGTGGTACAAAGGAGAACAAGACAATTTAATAGATAGATGAACATTTGCAAAACCAGTGCTTCTCATTTCTTTCCCAAATAAGTAGCTCTAGTACATGATTTCCCCTTTTAAGTCTCCAATATCTCCAAGTCCCCTGTTTTGGCTATTGCAAAATAAAACAGAAATTGAAGTGTCCCTGGACCCACCTGAATGGTCATATTGACATGTTTTCGGAAACCAACATAACAACCCTTTAACCTTCTTAATAACACCGCTTTGCACAATGTATCAATACAAGCGCATAAGGGCGGAACCATTGTTTACTTCATGCAGCATTTATAATATTATAACACTTACAGCACCCTTTGGTCATTTTGAGTTTCATCTAGGGACCGTGGTGCAAGATAGCTGGTAGGCACCCGCGTTTTTTTTAAAAAAATAAGCACAATTAAAAATAAATTAGATTTAACAACCAATAATCTTAAAAACATTCTAGGGTCTATTCACTAAATAAATAGTTAGTGAGAATTTTAAGGCATGTGCAAGAGAAAATCAAGATTCAGTCTCAACAGCCAAGTTGAAATAACAGATGCACTGGAGATTTTCCCAACTTAGCTATTTTGGCCTCAGTTTTGAAATTCTCCTGCAATGTTCTTGTAATTCATTTCCCATTCATTACACTTTTCCTTTATCTATTTATTAACCCCTCATTTATGTCTCCTCATATCTTTTTTTATCAACCCTCTCCTTTACTTCTCCTACATTTCTTTTTTTACCCATCCCATTTTTATTCTCATCCTTATATCGCCTTGTATACTTTTTATTAACCTGTTCCTTTTTTTTGTCTTTAACCCCGCCATTACATCTTATACATGTTTTAGACTTCACCATTACATTTTCCCCTTGTTTTAAACCTCACCATTAGACCTTGCTTGTGCTTATTCCCACCTGTCAGATTCCTTGCCCCCTATCAAATCCCTTGCCTCAGACCCTTGTCAAAGTCTTTCTCCCTGTCAAATACCCAGTCACGCATGTAATATCAGCCAGCCCTCAGCCACTGTCATAACCTCCAGCTCCTGGCCATATTCCCCTCATCCCCTCTATTGTCAGCACAGCACCTGTATTCTAATCTGTTTTCCTTAACCCTTGCTTACATTAGTTTATACACTAACATATACACTACATATACACTCATTCAAGTATACACAATCAGACACACATATGTACTGTACATACTCACAAATTCACATTTACATACATATTTACTTACACATATTAACATGTATACAAAAACACATATTTAATCCAGTTCATATGGAAATTGTAATCTATTTATATGGATATGTGTTTACATTTTTACACTTGCTTATCATTTTCTACACTCACAGACTTCCACACACACTTACACTTCTTCCATAAACACACTGCTTACACACATACCATTTCCCCACACATACACTAAGATGCTTCTACACACAGACAAACATACTTCCACAGACACAAATGCCAATTGTTCCTGATACTGTAAGATGAAAACCCAAGTCCACATGAAATTAATATAACTCAACTGTGTGGACCTCGCCACTGGTTTAATACAATTGTAATAGCTAATTCATGTTATGAGTCATATTCCTAAAGAATGCCTTTGATTTAAACCACATTTTTAGCACGTTGCCCAATTGCTCTTAAGAGGTATATTTTGAGTTTTGCCTAAATTATAGCCAAGTCAGGGAGAGATGTTCCAGGTTTCATATAACTGATGAGAAGATTTGTGAGTTGAGTTTTTCTATGGCGTGTGTAGGTCCACGTGAAGTTAACAGTGCCAAGCCTCAGATGTGATTGCTAATCCTTGGTAACCATTGATAAATCTTTGACTTGTTACCATAAAAGGGAAAAAAGTTATTTCTTAGTTCTTGTGTTTTAATCACTTCAAGACTATTTCTATTTTGAGCCCAGTTGGACCTTAGTGCAGATTGTATAATACATTACATCTCTGGATTTCATGCCATTATCCCTTACATGTTAGCCAACAGGGTTCTATCCTTGAGCAGAACAATGAGATTTTTAAAATGTCAACATTTTTATATTCTATATGTACACCATTTTATTTTATTTAGAAAATGCTTAATTTTAGCTATGTGACACAAGGACGGGGCACTAAAAGATTTAAAGGCTTAGTTGCCATAGTATTACATGTTTTGCTGAGCACTGCCTGTGTTAAAGGTGTTCTAGCTGCTGAGTACTGCCTGCGGGGGAAAGTTATTCTAGCTGCTAGCTACTGCCTGCTTTAAAGGTGTTACAGCTGCTGAGTAGTAATGGTGTTCTAGCTGCTATAATGCTGCCTGTAGTTAGAGCCGCCATCAGGGGGGTACACTTATTAGAGTAAGGGGCCTGGCGGTCCTGGGGTGGGCCACTTGGTGAGACAAAGTCTACCATAGTTTAAAAACAAAAAAAGCTCTGCACTGGGTGAAGGAGGTCTCATGCTATCAGGAGACGCTTCTCAACACCCTCCACACGGAGCTCAGTGTGGTAAGAAACACACTGTGTGTGTGTGTGTTTGTGTGTGTGATGTAACAGTGTTTGTGTGTATTGTATGCTAATGGAGGGAGTAAATTGTCTGAAACTGCCCATGTCTGTTAATAGAGGGGGTTAATTGTCTTAGACTGCTCATGTCTGGTAAATGACAGTATGCATGTATATATATATATATATATATATATTATATATATATAATATTATAATTGAAATGTATTATTAAATCTGAAATCCCAAGGCTTCCTAATAATTTCTATAATATACAATGTTCACTATATAGACAAAGGTATTGGGACACCTGACCATTACATTACACCAACAAGGACATCACAATCTCCATTCCAGCTCATCGAGTTGTTCGATGGGGTTGAGATTAGGGCTCTGTGTAAACCAGTCAAGTTCTTCCAACATGCATACTCTGCTGATATAGAAAGTGGAATCCAACTCTCATCAAATTCAGTTTAGGGGTTTTAACCAGCAGCTTTGAGTGTTCCCTCTTGACTCCTTAATGCGGAATGATTGCATTCATATAATAACAATGGTTATATAAGATGTGGAGCAAATGAATAGAATTGAACGCATATAGTTCGAGAATACTTAAATAAGCAGCAGCAGAAAAGTGCTGAGCATTAGCATATCTTTTCTTCTTCTTCTTTCCATGTCTTGAAGAAAACTTCAGTGTAGTGTTATTCAAGTTCTTCACAAAGTTATATTTATTATGAATAACATTGAAAGTTTTGTGAGCTAATGTACAAATGTTAGGAGAGAACTACAAAATCAATGAGTACAAGGGCACACCAGATGAATATGATTTGCTTTAGAGTCTCTTGTGGAAAAAAAATGTAGCACTTTGAGTCACAGTGGCAAGAGAGGGATGCTAAGAAGAAAAATTACTGATACGGATGCTCAGTTTGCCTCTGTAAGGAGGGCAATGATTTTTAAAGAGTGAAACCGCAGAGCAATGTTATACCTTAAATACCGATTTCTTCTCCACAATGTAAATATGCATTCGCCAGGGCAGTACTTACATTTCAGTGGCTCCTACTTTTTGGTTTGGGGACTAAACTGACAATGCAATTGTCAAAATATATTCCAGCTCTTTGATGGGCTATGCAGTCAATGTTGTGTGGAGAACATGTTACATGTAATGTGGGAATGGTACGGTGTAATTATTTATATTTTATATTGCACATACATGTCCCCATCCCACAATCCCAGGTCACAGTGGTCTAATGATTGTATTGTTAAGAGTAATCATATTGAGGTTACAAATACTATCTTATACAGCTCATGTAATCTGTGTTATGATAGTTTTAGTTTAATTCAGTGAGGTGTCCATATATTAATAATAATAATTATTATTATTATTATTACAATGGTATACAAACAAATATAAAGAAATCATATAAAAGTCATATTCTGATTTATCCATTTTTTTCTCATATGTTATCATGTTTCAATGCCACCTTTTGTCAAAAGAAGATGTGCCAAAGGTTTGCATTACATCCTATTAAAGTGCAGGTTTTTGCATAAATTCACTATATACAAAAATAGTTTCCAAATTGTCCAAAATTGCTTTTGAAATTTATTTTTCTTGCGGGTAACACCATCAACCTGTGTTTGAAGAAATATAGCATCAGTGAAAATAATCATATTTGTGTAATCAGAAAGCACTTATATCTGTCATTGTCCCATTATCTGCCCAGGCTCCCTAAAGAATGCATTGGAAAACGTTTTTAACTCATACTGTGTATTTTCTGTCAGATCACTAAAAGTCTGCCAATGGTTCCATTTGCAAATGCTTTGAATCAAATAGATAATAAAGTATATGTATTGTTTCCTCTGTATGTATTGTTTCCTCTGTATGGAAGGTTCTCCATCACTTAAGCCTTTTTTTTGAGGAAATGTTTTAATGCACATGCTGAATCGCCAGTCAGTTTACAAACAGCTTGGGGTATGTTTATTATTACCCTCTTTTGAAAATGTATATTTCTTCTTATGCTTTTAATTAGTTCAGGCTATAGGTAACAGCAAGCCTTGTCTTTCCCAGTCAGGTCATGGCACCATGGAGAATGGCGAGATATCGTAGAAGCCAGTCACAGCCAGTAGAGTTCACCGGGAAAGCTAGATATTGTTTTAACATTATACGAAGGTCCATAGTGGCAGGTCAGTCTTTTAGACTGAAAGATAAGCTCCAACCGAGTATTATATAAATACTCCTTACACAAACCAGATATCTTTGACTAGTTCAGTTCATACTGAAGTCTCCATTCATATGCCCAAAACTACTAAAACCAACAATGTAGATTTTCCATATGTCATGATGTTATTTTTGAATGCATTTTTTTTTACAATATTAGTTCATCATACGTATTAAATATGAAATCATAAAGGGTAACCAATGCTTTTCCCATTCTTACAGATACTTAGCCCTCTACGCATACAAACCACAGAAGAACGATGAGCTGGAGCTACGCAAGGGAGAGATGTATAGGGTCATTGAAAAATGTCAAGATGGGTGGTTCAAGGGTACTTCTCTCCGGACTGGATTGTCAGGAGTCTTTCCAGGCAATTATGTCACTCCTGTCTCCAGGTGAGGAGACCAATTTTAAATAAGCCACTTTTAGATTGTAATGTTACATATGGTTTAAGATGCCACTGATATCATAGTGTTGTACTTATGTTTTTTGATACACAAGAATTGTATGCAGAAGTTGAAAACAGCCCTTAGAAATTCTTGCAACTGAGCATCAGTGACCGTAAGCATGTCCATGGCTTATAGTACTACTTACATCAAAGTACAGTGTTGGTCCTTTCCCAAATTACCCCCAGTCTAAAACCAAGCTGCCAGCCTCGTGCGCAGAACTGCGGATATTGGTCTGGAAAACTATAAGGTCTCATAAGATTTTGGACTCTGGTTAGCTCTGTTCTAGCTTACAGTATCTGGCTAACCAGAAGCCTTATGATCCCGAAGACAAGAGTTTGGTTCCACAAAGTTGTCTAGGTCCTAAGTAGTACATTCTGACAAGGATAACTCTAGGAGGCCAAAGTCCCTGTTCCTGAAGTGTATCGTTTATGTTGCATGTGTAGTTTCCAATGTTGTTTCTGCTGACTTAGTATTCAAGGCCATATGCTACAGTGTGGCATGAGATGCTCATACGCTGAATTACTCTCTAAATTGTCACTTCCTTCTAGCACATATCAGGTAAATCCATTAGTGATGGACTGATTCACCTGATTGTGACCTTGCTTAATACTTTGTGACGTCCACTGGTTTGTCAGCTGTTTGGTTTTCTTAGAGCACTTTTTTTATTGCTAACATATTCATTTTCTTTTCTTGGCCAGAATACTGGAGCTACCGTTCATGTATGTGTACCGAATGACAAGCAGAGCACATATTTCTATTGTCAACCTGCAATTACCACTGCATTACCTCGATTTATTTTATGTTACATGGTATCCAGTAGATTTGTTGTAATAGCATTCTGTTGTCATAGCAACATATTGCCCTGGCAGTTTAAATGCATTTCTTCACAGTTGATACTAGCTAAAACATGAGAAACAAAACGAATTACAAAGGACCAATCTGCACTTACAATATGTTATCTAAAATATTTTATGAATTACTTCATTTATATAATATAAATGTGGGTTTTTTTTTCTTGGCTAAAACCTAATTTACTGCAGTAAATAGTTGAAAATTGTTTCCAAAAATGAATAAGAGATGGAACCCAACTACTAAAAAACACCAAACTAGTGTGGTTTATATATAAAACCTAACTAGTTATAAATAGTGGTATTGTTACCGCAGCAACCTGTGAAACCTTCCTGCTGATGGGACCACCCCACCTGTGCAAAATCACATTTTATACATTGCTATAAAAAAATATTTGCCCCTTTTCCAGTTTCTTGTATTTTTGCATATTTGTCACGCTTAATCATCAAACTAATTTTACAATTAGACAAAGGTAATCTGGGTAAACACGAAATGCAGTTTTTAAATAAGGATTTCATGTAGAGAAGGTAAAAAAGCCATCCAATCCTACATGGCCATATGTGAAAAAAAGCATTCCCCTCCTCTCCATTGCAGAGTCGCAAAACAAAAACCACAAAGGCTTGTCTCAGATTTGCCAAAAAAATCATCTTGATGACCCAAGCCTTTTACGAAAATATTCTGCAGGTAAATTAGTCAAAGGATGGACTTTTTGGAAGCTTTGGGTCCCGTTACATCTAGCGTAAAGTTAACAAACTATTGTACAATAAGAACATCATACCAACAGTCAAACACGGTGGTGGTAGTGTGATGGTTTGGAGCTGCATTAGGACCTGGGCGACTTGCCATAATTGATTAAAAACCACGATGCATAGATTACCACCATGCTGTCCAACCTGGGCCCTACAGTTTTTTTCCTACAATGTTCATTTTGCCTGAACACCATTGGTTCTAAATGAGTTGGACAGTGGTGAAATGTGTTTTTACAGAAACACACGAAATCAGAAACGTTTTAAGTTTTAACTCAAGTAATATAAAAATTATGATTGCTACAGTTTTCTCATTAGACCCACAAGGTAGACACATTACAACTGTATAATGTTTGTAGTGTTATTTAGAAGTGACTTGAAATCTGTTTTCCCTAGGGTCAATGAGCCAAACTAAGCTTTACTTCACTTCCGTATTTCTTTTCTTTGTTCACCTTGTCTGTCATGCCGGTATTTTTGCATAAATAATAAAACAGAGTGCCACCCATCAATATCTTTGGCATAGAAGCCAGGGAGGACATGGTGCCTTTCAGAATGCCACTTTTCTCTTTCACATAAATAATGGGCAATAGGTCATAATAATCACTATTTTCCCAGCTGTGCCTCCATCTACGCCTAAAATAATAGTGTCCCTCTTTAGTCATTTAAAATGTTGAGGTTTATGATGCGTTGTTTAAGTCGCGTTATTAGAATAAAGTAAAGGAAGATCACATCAAAGAAGGTGATTTCTTTAAGATACCTGGAAATGCACATTTGTATAGGCATTGATGTCATACAGTTTTTTTAATGTCCATTTAAAATCAGGCTCGCGCAAGTTGTGCTTTAATGAGGTCATTATAGTATAAAATGCCATGCTGTGCAGTTGGCTCTCCATCGCTTCATTTACATACAAACAGCTTCAGACGTCAGGCACTCTGACTGTTTTATACTGCAAGTAAATCTGATAACACGCAAAATGTATGCTATATGACTTAATGTGGCCCAAGGTACTGAGTGTGAACTGTATGTTGTTATTCTAAAACAAGCATTTTAATAAAATAACTAAAAACGTAGAATAAAACAGAGTGAAGAGGTAGTCGAGAATTTATGTTTTCATATGTTTTGAATGTCTGTTCTCTGCTGGAAAACACATTTGCAGGTTTAATCAAAATGTTCGTAGGAAATTTACCATCATTGCAACACATTCTCATTGGAGTTTAGCTTTTAGTACTAGTAGAATAAACCTTTTGAGTGCTGGAATGGTTTTGTGATTCAGTGTTTGTGTGTTTAGTGTGTTGCTGGTCTTTGTAAAATGTAATTGGTTTGTTATATGTTTTACCATACGTGCTAAACAATAACACTTCTCTAAAGCAAAACCATGCATTGAATCAACAAGTATTGCAATGTGTCTAGAAAACTGAGTAATCCCACTGATAATGCGGTAATAATTTCTATCCATTTAAAACTGAGATAAATGCAAATCCAGGAAATATTAGTGATAATGAATGATATTTGACTTTATACATTTATATTTATATATCAACCAATCAGTATAAAGCTTTATAAACCTTACGTTTGATACTCATTAGGTTGACAGCAATATCCATCATGCAGAAGTACCTGTAAAAAAATATCTTGCATAATGTTTTGTAGCAAAACAAAACATTTAACAATGCTAACAGAATGCAGCATTTGTGTATGAAAATGCATTGTCTTCTTTAAGAATTATATTTTTTTTAAATTTTAATAAACAAGTTCACAAACCCTATACATTCTGGAGGCTGTTAGATTTGGCCCTATTCCATGTTCTCTTGATGAACTTGGCCCTGATAAGGCTGCTAATAAGGCAAACTGTAGAAGGGGAAATGGGATACGCTCTTTGATGATTGTGTTTTCTTGTGTTTCTCTTGAAGGATGCCTGCTGGGCTTAGGAATTGTGCCATGGGAGTCCCAGTCACAGTCAGAGGTTCTCCAGTGGCTACACATGGGTCAACCCAAGGGGGAATGACAAACTGTACCAATGTGGTTAGACCTGCTCTCCCTATCACTGTGCCTCAGATACATCCACACCAATCGCCAACAAATTCTCAGACCAGCTCGGTAAAGATCTCTTCCCAGCAAGCTGTCAACCAGGTCCGTGGTGCTATGCAGATGGGTAAGTTCAGCAGTATGGTTGCCTTTTATTTTTCTCATACATAGTAAGCGCCACACAGTGCATTCTGTAAATGAATAATAGAATCAGCTGATGCCAGCATACTAGAACAAAGTATAGAAGATTTATCAATTAGAAAAGAGTAGAAAACAAAAGGGATTAAAACTATAAAAGATATATGCTATAACAATGAAGTTAAACCCTTTGCCCAAGTGAAACAAGAACTAAATTTCTCAGATAATAGTATCTAAGAGTTAAAAAAATTGAATTATTGAATTGTAGTAAAATCAAGAAAATATGGGAGATCGCTTTTGTTTAAATAAAACTGATTACAAAATTTCAATCCAGTGCTTTGTGCTGTCTCTATATGATTTTCTACATGTGTTTTACACAGCCTTTACTGTATGTCTGTAAGTGTATGTATCTCCCATGCTTTGTCTTTCTGTATAAATTCCTCTTTTCTTTTATTCTGCCTTTTTCTTTTTTTCCCTGCCTCTCACTATCCTATTCCTTTGGTCACATTCTTTGGAAAGGTTTCTCTCTTATTCCGTCTAGAGTTTGGAAGAGTGTATTTGTGTGTTGGATGGAGTTGTGAATGAAGAGCATGATTTATGCAGAATAGTAAAAGTGAATATGTCTCCTAAAATATTTAATATTTTACTTTTTGCAACAAAAAATAGCTCTGTATCACCTCTAATATGGTCATATAATGTATTTGCAGAAGTCTCAGAATTCCACATAAGAAGCTTTTCTTTAAATGTCTCATCAATTTCTTTTAGCACACTCTTCAGCACAATCCCAGGAACGTCCAACAGCAACTGTTTCACCATTAAGGACTCAGAGTTCTCCGTCACGTCTGCCAGCAAACCTAAATAGGCCACATTCGACAGTATCTCCCCAACACAGCCAGCAGCCTGCTGGACAGAGCTCTACGCCGACCCATTGTGCAAGGCCAATCATACCACTGACTTCAGCTGCATCAGCCATCACTCCACCTAATGTAACTGCAGCAAACCTAAATGGTGAAGCCACCAATGGACCCATCAGCAGTTTGATGACTGCTAGCCCCACACATACAGCCAGCAAAGCAGAAGATAGAAAGATGGAAAAGGTGAGCCCTTCTCTGTCCTTCCTAACAGCTGGAAAGTGTGCCTGCTCAAAGCAACAGCGTAAAAGCAACAAGAGAGATTTGAAAGCCCCTTTTACTAATGTTTTATTAAGCCCACTGTATGTGTTATAGATATGGTAATTCCTTTTATCCTTACAAAACTGTCAGACACCCATTTATAAGCTATTTAATTCAAGTAAAAAATGCCATCCCTTTTCATATATACTCCATATGTTGCTATTTATTTTCCCTCTATAAACACAATTTTTATATGCATGTAAATATATCTAATATATGACATGATGTTAATGTGCTCCATCTGAAACCATCATGAAAAACGTAGTCCAACCAATGGTTAGCATCATGTATGAATGTTGGTAGGTCAGAGAATCTGACCACCTGCCTTAATGTATTAAAACCTTGGAATATGAACCTTTAAATTTAGTGACATTTTTTATATTTAGAGTGCTAAGACCCAACTAAACTGAGCCTACAGACCTCCTATTTCCTGCTTCATGTATATATCATATTATAAAAATCAAACATATCAAACATAACTGTAGGAAACATGCTGTAAGTGAAATATGTTAGAACCATAGTACAGATATGCTTAGTTTAGACGACACTGTGATAATTCCACATTCCAGATTACCCTTGCTAATTAGCTGGAAAGGAGCCACGCTAAGCATCCTGGCAGCCATCTGCATGTAATTTTCCTGGATTCCTGATTCATACCTTTCTCCCATCGCTACCCTTGGGTTATACGATATGTCTTTCAGACAAACTGTATGATGTACAGTCTCTTCGGCAGGCATTACTGGTTATAAAAACGGTTATTGCCCAACTAGTGTTCCGTTCGTAAAACTTTCAGCCAGAGCCAGCTGGATCACAGTGTTTGATGCTGATTTTATACACATTTGTTTTTATAGGTATATGAGTTTTAGTTGCAGAGTGAAAACACCTACCTTTAGGCAGACTGATGCATGTCTTCAGGTATGATCAGCATAGGTTTTTCTTGATTGTACACGAGAAGGTAAAGATTATAGCTCTGGACAGTGTTTCACTGCAGCACTTAAATGTTATTCAAACATTTCCCCATACAACTTGCGCAGGTGAGGATATAAACTACATATCCAGTATTATTGTGAATTAAATCCTTACATAAAAAACGCTTAATCCTTATTTCCTGAATTATAATATTCTTAAAGACATGATCTTCCATAATTTCAAATGTTGCTGTATGCTTTACATAGAGAGGTGGCCTAAGCCTCCAGATCCACCTTGCTGAGGGAGTAGGTCTTCCTCATGCTCCACATCATCTTTGTGCATAGATCTGGAATGCGTCTCTGTATCCCGTGGTGCTGCTTCAGAAGGGAATCAGGCTACAGAAATTAGCCAATACAGACCTATCCGGCATATATGGGCCATTTACAAATTTGCCCATTGAAATAGGGACAACGGGAAGCCCAGTCACCCAGTATGAACATTTTGTTGTATAATGATAAATAAGTTTCAACGAAAAAGAGAAATCCTAATGCCGTTCTTGTTTCCTAAATCCTTTGAACATTAGAGTATCCCTATAAAATGTTTCCCTTGTCTATATTTACTCTCATTCTTGAAACTGCTAACAATACTACTTTCTAACATTAGAGTCACAATTAAGCCATAGATATTGCCAGCATCCCGGTGGATTATGATATGTTTACAAGGTCATTTTGCATGCAAAATGATTACAAGAACACAAATAGAATTTTAGTTAATGTGTCAGCCATAGCCAACGCATTATTGGTTTCAGACACACAAGCTTTGAGCGCAGTAATATATTTGTCTAGTAACATTTACCAGAAATAATCGGAAGGGTGACACCACTTTCTGGTTGTGTCATATTATAATGGTTATAATGAAAGTTGTTTTTCAATTGCTCTGCCTCTAAACATTCTGTAATAGGTAATTGTGCTGTCTGGTACTTTCAAATATCTTTGAAAAAAGTTAGATTTTTTTTAGCGAAAAATAATACTTCCTTGAATTTTGATGTAAAAGATGGGAGCAAAAATATGTTTTTTTAGGGATTTTTGCCTCTGACCCAACCGATGTCCAAGAGTGGTTTTCTAAATCATCTCCCCATTTTATATTTCACCTATATTAGTCCATGGTGTATGTAGCTCGTGCGGAACTCACAATAACATTAACACACGTTAAGTTGTACTGATACCGAAGGAGGAGAGGGCCCAGCTTTTGTGAACTTTAAATGTATTAGATACCATTTGTCACAATTTCAAATAAAGTACCCTTTATAATTTATATAATTATTTTCTATATATAGCATCACTATAATATATAATGAGCCACAGAACTGCACAGTTGTAAACAATTTCTAGTGCTAGGAGACTTTTTAGCTGACAGTAGCATTCTAGTGTATTGTTTGCTGGGGACCTAGGGGAAATTCTGGTAAATTTGCATTAAATTCAGTGTTAAATTTAATATTTTTTTATTCTCAGATGTGGCATTCTTTCCTATAACTCTACTTTTCTATTTTCAGCCACAATACTTTAGTTTTCACTATACTGCATCATTTTTACTTAGTTACTTAGTTTTACTTTGGCAATAGTTCCCGGCAGTTCAACAGTTTCATAGAATTTATAGATAGGAACATGTCAGGGAGATGATGAGGACAATATTAAGTACTTAGATGTTCAGGGCCAGAATGGTAATAAAATTTGAGTACATAAATTGCATTTTCTTCTAATTATATTACATTTTTAAACATTAATTATGTTTCTTCTTTTTGCCAAATCTGCATGCCAAATGTATGGAGATCATTCTGAGGAATCTCTTCATACATACAAGATAACACTATGCTATTTGATAACGTAAACTGCCAGTTAGGGCTAGGCTATACCTTTAGTGTCTTCCACACGGTAAAGAGGGAATCACGTTTTGTGAAGATCAAATAATCCTCCACGTGATTGGATTCCAGATATTTGCATATTAGCAGAACGTGTAAATTTGCCAATAATCTTTTCCGTATTGCATATGTAAGTAGTACCATACTACGTATACCACAAGGAAGAAATCAGATGATGGGTTACACTGAAATATTTAATTAATTTGTCTGTATGGGCCCTACTTTAAACAGCGTTGTTTCCTAGAGTAAGACAACAACAACAGATCATGCTTGTTGGGTGTTCCTATGGGCATGCCACTTGCAGACAGAGGGACCAACTATGTGACATTCACCCTAAATGCCTTCCCACTCTACCCCTTCTTGTTTAAACCAAAATAACCATTAAATCCGTCTAGCTGGACCTAGACAGTAACTGCTATTTTACAGATCATATTTTAAAATAGATGTCACTGACAAATTAGGCACTGATAATTTTATGACTGCTTTTGAACATGAAACAGCTATGGGTGGCACACGGCATACCTATCAGACAAAACTATTACAGCTAAACATAAGACTTTTATTTTTAAAACATCATGTGGAATGTTAATGGTATATTAAACATAACATTTATTATATAAGGCTCTTTTCTTTGTTTTTTTTTCCCTCAACATCTTTTAGTACAAATAAATGATGTCGTGAAGGAAAGCAAGTACAAAATAAGGCACCATGAGCATTAGATTAATTCCTTATGGTAACAGCTCTTAGCATGTCCCTTGATGAAGTGCTGGAAACTTGTATTTAAGATGCAGGAAATCTCATTTATTGTTATTCCATCAGACCTTGGACTTGATTGTGTTATTGTAAAACTGACATAAAATTACCACATTCACATAAAACAAGATAACTTACATGTGAAACACTAACTACACAAAGGCTGTCATGAACGGCTACGTTAGATCGTTCTGTATGAGCAGTTAGATCAACCATAGCCCAAGTTAAGCATGATAACTAACTCGACAACAGACAATGCAACAAAAAAAAAAAAAAAGAATTCGAAATTGCCACAACAAAACGAACAAAATATTTTAACGGATTTTGCTAGCTTTGGTAATTATTATTATTATTATTTATTGTTTTATATAGCACATCAGATTACACAGCGCCATACAAAGGCTAGAGAGGACAAAACAATTAGAATACAGTTTTTTCTCTTCCTATAACCCCAGCTATTTGACTTGCAGGAGATGCATTAGTCTGAACTTGTCTCTTGCGCATATTCTCATAGCCTTGTGATGTGATGCAAACGCATCACTGATAGGTAATTGTCCTAGAAACTGAAAATGCTTCATAAAGTTGTTTTATGTGATTAAAGCTTAAGGGAAAAAATAACCTTTTTTAAAAAGAAAATAATCTTTATTTTAGTTTGACATTTTGAGTACACAATGTTATAAATGGAAAGGTTAAAGATACCATAGTCTGTCTGCATGCGAGTAGTTGTAATGCAGAGACTACAGTAAAGAATCATTGGAAACTAGAATGTGATGTGGCATATTGATTTAAAAAACACCTTGGTGGATTTGTGCACCAGGGCCTTAAAATGGCATTTTATGTTAAGCTTCCTGGGGTGAGAGGAACTCTCAACTCTAGCCATCATAGCTGCTAAATCTACAGGATCTAACCCTTTATTCTCTTCCCTTCTTACAGGTTTAGCTAAGAACTTAAGAATTGCTTGACCCTGGGTGAACAACAGTTTCAAAAGGCTCTCCTGTCCATTTAGAATCAAGGCCTAAATATCTTGTTTTTGTTTTCAGAGAGAGAAGAAGAGTGGACTGCTCAAGTTATTAGCTGGTGCTTCAGCGAAAAAGAAGTCCCGTTCTCCCCCCTCCATCTCACCAACTCATGACCCCCAAGCTGTGCTGGAAGGAGTAATCCAAGGTGCAGTGGGACTGGAGCTGT
>VKOC01010412.1:0-13035 GCA_009364415.1 Spea multiplicata
GCAAGCAGCTACAGTGTTGGCAACAATAGCCAAAGACCAAAGAGCAAGAGAAGGAAAGCAGGTAAGGCTAATGCGCGCGCGCGCGTGTGTGTGTGTGTGTGTGTGTGTGTGTATGTTGAGTGTAGAGAGTGTAAATGGTTTAAAGGAAAAATGGATATATCCATGTTGGCCCAAGAGCAAATGGAGTGTAGAGAATATACACAACACGAAGACGGTGTTTAAGAACAATAGCGATAATCCTTAGGAAACGTGTATCCATAAAGCAGATGGGAACGTGAGATATAATTATAAGAGGATGTATTTACAGAAGTTTATAGTCTGACATTAAACAATAATCTTGGTGTAATCCATCTCTCCTGGAGTTGAAAATCATGACAGATTCTCAAGTTTTTACAGTCAAACATGTTAACAACGTTGCCAACAATTGTTCTCCTATCCATGTTGTGTCTATGGTGGTGAAGACTTTTTTTTGCTTTGGGTGCTGCATTCAGATTTGTATTCCATTTGTACAAGTCTAGTGCTGGGATTCATCTTTATATTTTATATTGCAGCATTATTTGCATTGTGTGATATATACCATGTTCCAAAATAGACCCAAGTATGCATTAAACATGAATATAGGGCTGGAGTGAATTTTTCATAATTGTAGCCTACTTTTATTGTGTCTAGTGAAAGGAAAACAAACCACTTAAAGCATTTGATTAGTTTTGCACCCAGGTTCCCTTTGGCAAAAGCAATATTTTCCCAGCTGGCAATGCAGCTGCCCTTCCTCTCAGGAATGCCAGTATACTCCGTACCCCTTTATTTGAACTCAAATTTCAAAATTCTCGTTGGCAAATATCATAGAAAAATGTATTGTATTGTATGAGCATTCATGTCAATAGCTGAAAATGAATAACGCACTTGGAACCACCTGCCCACTGCTTAATTGCTTTATTTTTACCATGTAAAGAACATTCGCTCAAACTGTATAAACATATGTAAAGAGGATGTTTTTTATGTGTTTTGTACTAGCGCTTGGCAAAGGGCTTTTTCGTGTTACAGTGCGCATTCGTTTTTAGGTATGATGGGACATTAGGGATTTAGATCATGCTAGTAGTATATTAAACAGTAAGAGGCCGTGCATGGGCTTCTGGGACTCATATTGCCGTGCACACTAGTGAGATTATATACATTAAGCTTAAAGATGAGTAGCAGTGGAAGCTCCTGAACGTCACTAAAATATACAGTTACTGTAAAACGTCTTCTTCATGAGGTTCACACGTTTTCCTTTCATCCCAGTTTATTTTATTCACTGCTGGCTCTTCCCCATTTCCTTCTCTCCTCTCTGTGTTCCTCTGGTCTCACCTCTCTCCTTCTCTCTATCTCTTTCTTGTCTCTATATTCTATTCATTTCCTTTGCGTCACTCGATTCTCCATATTCTCCTTAGTTTTCGCTTGTGTGCTTAAGACTTTATTACAGTCTTCTTTCCCCCAGTTTCTTTGGCTCAGTTTTTCTACCTTTTTTTCTATAAAAATCTGTTTTTTTATGGTTGTGCAACAATTTTCCCAGTCTATATAATGGCCATTAAATACAATTATTTTAAGGGATTTAATTTCTTGGTATTGTTGCATATTACAGGTACCAGATTTTTTTTTTGGTGGAGGTACATGATTGTGATTCCATCCATATAAAAAGTTGTACATATATCTTGATTTCTAACCCATCCACATATAGTTGAGTTGACCCTTTAAACAACATTTCATAAGTTGCCTCCACGTCGGTCATAGCGGTACAGAATAACATGGGACCTGTACTTATATCACGCATGCCACATATCTGTGCTGACAGTTCTAGCCCGATTGCAGGAGCACAAATAGTACGGAGACATGGAGATAGAATTCTCCGAATCCCTTGTTATTGCGCAGGCACAGCTGACGCCACTATGTGTGTAACAGTGTTACTCCAAAATGCAATGAAATAGAGCTTTGGTTATTCAGGCAGGGGATAATTAAATTATTAAATTTATAGCCTTTTAAATTGATCAGTTATGTCCAGATGACATTTTCTTCCCTCTTGTTTGATTAAGTTGAAATAAATGTAATTCTTGTCTGCACATTTCCTAGCTTATTAAAATGTGTTGTTGTGTTTCCCCTGCTGTCATAACTGTTCATCTACATTTATCTTTATCTTTGGACAGATTTTTGTTGATTTACACTTAAATCATATTTAGAAATATTTTCATAATTTTGTATAATAATTTATCATAATTTTATATCTTGACATTTTGACATCTTTGACATTTTGAGGTTTAGCGGGATAATATTGTGTATCATATTTCTGTATATCTATAAATACAGCATATGTGCGTGTATGTATATGTGTGTGTGTGTGTGTGTGTATATATATATATAGATATAGATATAGATATATATAATGAATTAATGTATTGAGGCCATTTGGAGAATTTCACCCTTTCATCTCTGTTGATTTTCTGAACAGTTTTATCCGTTTCCACATATATTTAAATTTTTTTATTTATTTTTTTTTTTTTATCCAGTTCACTGAAAAAGAAGAAGCTGCGTTGAAGGAGCCAATAATAAAACGGTTTGAAGAAGAAGGAAATCCGTACTATGCCAGTGCAAGGTGAGATGGCTAGCAGAGTTATAAGGCAACTAACTAATGTTGGCAGATGCCCTTTATTACAATCACACATAATTATATTTGTGATTAAACACAGCCCTGAGCAGTGCAGCAAAATGTTCAATTACTTATAGATGTCAGTTTGCATAAAACACTGTTTTATGTTCTTTATATTTTAAAGCTTGCGTATGTTTGTAATTCTCATCTCTTCGCTCAGATGTACGTCTAACCAACAAACCAAAATTGGCCAATGGGAGCTGAATATATCAAGCATGTAGTTAGATTCTGCTTTAGCTGCACAAATGCACAAAACAGAAAAGAAAGAGGAAGACAATGTGCTCCAAGGCAGGGTCATCCCTTGATCAAACCCTCTGTTACCCCCGCACACACAAAATGCTAATATATAGAAAGAGACCTGCCGTGTGCACCCCTACGTCATGAACAGATCTACTGCCGCACGTTAGGGACTTTCTCTGGGGTGTCATTCATACCCCCCCCCTGAAACCTTTACATTCCGTTTATTTATATAGCGCCAGCAGTACAAAAGGAGAAGAGGGCCCTGCTGTTGTGAGCTTACAATCTAGTTGTTACCTTTACTACGTTACCTCTGTTCCTGCCTGTATAATTATTCAGTCCTTTCCTTCCGTCAGTATTTTTTTAAAATTATTTCATAGCAAAAGGTTATTTCCTCAAATCCTACCCATACCATTATATAATCCTTTCTTATTATATTAAGAGAAAAAATCCGAAGGCATTTTGGAGTGATTTATAGAAATTGCTCCATAATTGCTATAGAAGAATGTTCTATGTCTGTTGGTGTCGCTCCTTAGCATTGCTTCGTTTTACAATAGCGTTGTCCAGTCATCAGCTCCTGGGTGTGAGAGTAATACATTGTAGCCTCCTCGGTTTGTGTCTCCAGTTGGCGCATGCTTGAAACTGCATGAATTATAGAATACGATGAGGCCAATTTATAGATCAGAGCGTTTGGTCTTTTACATCGTACTAGCCAACAGGTAGGTATGAGAGCCATGAGTCTGGAACGCTGCTCCTGTGCACGGCTGCATATCAAACTTACAAACTAAACGGTGGGTTTCAGCGACATGGAACACTTGTTCTTCCTAAGTTAACTGTGCATTAGGCAAGGTCCATCTAACCCTTTTCATTCTCTCCTCGTCTTTAGCCCCTGGGATCCATACCTTAATATTGTCCACACAAAGAATTTTCATTATTTCCAACAGGGTTTAGTTTTTTTTAATGTTGTCGCAATTTCACAGCTTCACCTCTACAAACCTGCACGTTCTAGAAAACGAGAATAAATAAATATGTTCATATATTATATTATAGTGATTATATTGTGTATAAATATGTTCATATATTATATTATAGTGATTATATTGTGTATAATGCTTTAAACATTGTATGTTGCTTCTGCTCAGTCAACGCCTTGTTTAGATCTCCCTGTTTGCACGCCTTTTAATTATAAATCAGGCTCCTAAATGACATTCATTGAACACTTTGTATTTATGAGAGTCATTAAGGGGAACCTGTTCTTATAATGTTTATTAGTCAGCCTAGTTAATCAATGATATCAACAGGTTCCTTTTAAGCTGGTTTGTATGATGAATATTTTAAGGTTCGCAATACAACAATGTATGGAATACTTCAAGGGTTTTCCCCACAGACGCAACACAAAAGTACTAGATCAATTAAAGTATATGATTGCATTTCAAAGTACTAGACCACTGAGAATATATTAAATACTAAATGCTCGTTACAGACAAGATCGTGAAGGTCACCTAAAAAAATCTTTCTTGAGAAATCTTCCACTCAAGACCATAAACATTAGACTAGTTTATAACGCATATCATAGAAATCACGGTTCCCTAGCGTAATACGGTTCTGAATTTGGCATTTATTCATTCTGTATTGAAAGGAAGCAGTAATGTGATGGAGTGCAGTTGCTGCTTAACACTTCGACATCTTACCTGTCGCTCCTCAGTGTCGGAGTTCATGTGATTATTATTTGCAGATATCATGCAAGTCTTGTTAAACTCTTTACTATTTGTTAGTCCTGCTGGTGGATTAAAACCCAGGCATCACGTTGCTTGCAGCAATAAAATAAACATTATGGTGGATGCTGGAATACAATCTTGTTGTGAAGTCCTGCTTTTCCTTTGTATGGGACAAATTCCCCCTGACTGGGACTGAAACACTTTCATTTAAATGTATAATCACACATCACACCTTCTAGTCTTCCTCCCATGGTGATCTGTTTTGTCCTACCCACTAGGTTTTAAAGAATTTTTTTTTTAATGTTAATCTGGTTCAGTTATATATATTATACCTTCCCACCTCCCATAGTATTAATATATATATATATAATATATATATAGGACATGTGAGTTACAGGGCCATTTGTGCCAATTCCCAATCCCCTTAAAAGTAGTTGTGAATCTGAGCCTCTGTAAAGTTTGAGATGATGAATATGATGGCGCTTTATAAAACAATAAATAATAATAATGTGGTATTATCCACCAGGTCCAGCAGATGCTAAGGCGATATGACCATTTTTTTGTCCATTGCTCATTGCATCACATCACAGGTTATACACATATATTTGGAAATTATATTACCCCTAGATTATGTATTTTTGATGTTAAAGCATTTTTCATCAGCTAATGTCTTGTGTTTGGAATCTGTGACATGACCAGTTTGCCAAAGGAGCCATGTTTATTTTATTTAAATATTATGGGGTTTATTTTATTTAAATATTTATATATTTTTATCCATCTTACTGTTTTTCAGGTTGTGGGATGATGGAATCATTGATCCAGCCGATACTAGAATGGTTATAGGATTAAGTCTTAGCGCAGCTTTAAATGCACCATCAGAGAAGACACAATTTGGGGTATTTCGAATGTGATCCTTTCTGATAACTGGAATCACATGGACTAAGAATGGCACCAAGATTTCGTTATGTAAAATAAAAAAAATTTATACAACATTTTCAATCTATTCCCACTTTTTTGTTTTTACTATTTTAAGTATTGCAACGGGACATTTTACACTGATATTGAACAATAAATTAAGTAAAAAAAATCAGTGTATGTATGTATATCTGTGTAATATATAAACTGTTATGTTTTAAAATGGAAGTCCCAACAGCACAATATTTTAGTACTACTAATATACTAGTAATAAATAAATAATCAGGGATCGGGGATCTTTAAAAATAAAAATATGAAGAACAAGCCACACAGAAATTGTTCTTAAAATTAAGATTAAAGGTTACCATAAAGTAAATTGGCCAATCTAGTCCAGGTATGACAGCAGGAATATAATACCTTGGATTGGGTATAAGATTAAAAAGTATAGCCAGAGGAAATAATATTTTGGGAAGTACATGGCCTCAAATGAAATTGGAGTGAAAGAACAAAATTTAAGATCTAAGTCAATGAGTTGTTGCATATAATCTAGTCTTCCTCACATAAGGAACTTCTGCAGTTTGGGTTAAAAATATAAAGTGATAAAAAGTGATTTAGCAAAATTAAGATCAGATCAAAAAATGAAAAAGTGATTAAGGGGTGAGTCCTGATTACGGTGTTTGTTCTGTGTTAGCAGATCTGCTGTCTTACTCTTAATATGCGCTGCTTTAAAATAAACACAGAAATGGGTGGTAATTTGTGAATTTAACCCATAAAAACCAAGAAGTTGGCAGCACATAAGAACCAAATCTTCCAGATGTAGAGTTTCAGTCTGTGGTCTTTTCTTAGATTCAGGGTCTGTCCAATGCATGTTGAACTGCCCCCAATATTAGCATCTATCATTTCTGATGGGAGGCTGTCCCATTACCATCATCTTTGTAAAATAAAACTTCATTGATGACATATTTGCTTTTAGATATAATGCACAATATTAAACTTCCTTAATGTTTTTATGTAATTAAACCTTTGCAGGAAGGAATGAGATAAGACTTTTAAACCTCCTAGTCCACCTTCTAGAAATGGCCTATTTGTTGTCTTCATGGAAGATGGTTATGGACTTTTTGCAGAGTGGGATTTTGTGGTTTGATGGCATACTGATCTTTTTTGAGGGTAAATAAAGTCACTTGAAGGCTTGAAGGATTCCTGAAAGTTGGCTATATATCCCTAAACCTTCACCATTGACTTCTAAAGTAGTAGTTAAGAAGAGCAATGGCTGTTGGTGCCATAGACCTACCATGCCAAAGCGGTCCTGCTTCTCCTTTGATCTTCCACATCTCATCCACCTTACCAGAAAACCTATTATGGAGGTCTACAGTATAAATGGGCCGTTTCAAGAGGGATCTCAGATCTCGTCACCTAGCCCATTGAGAAATGGGGTCACCAGTGAGGCTAATCATCCAATAGGCTATTTGCCCCTAGTCATGTAGTTTACGAACTAATCCCTCCCCGAACAATTGTTTTAAAATTTTTGCATTGCAGTCTATGAGGGGGATTACTATTTAATTACATGTGCTACATTTATTTATATAGTTAAACCCAGCCAGAATTTTTTAATGTATCACTAACAAGGGGTTTTTTTTAGCCCTAAGTAATTGATTTTTTTGTTAATTATCAGATTATTAATGTTTTATTCCGTTTCCAAATATTACACCAATTTTATTTATGGACAAAATCTAATTTATGTGTAGATCATATTTTGAACTGCCCAGGGCACCTCTATATATACTATCCTCTGTGCTCTTTGTCATTTAATATTATGGATTATTCTTTTGGCTGACAATCCTTTGAATAAGGTTTCAGTTGAAGCTATATCCCCTAAGGCTCTAATCATGTTCCAAATACCCTGTTTCTGTAACATCATTTACTGTAGGTGGTAGGGAAGTCCCAAGACATTTGGTAATTATCACTTGTGTGCTCCAGTTGACTAGTGGGTAGCATTCTTGCAGAACGTGGACATTGACAGGTCAGTGATTGCTTTAGGCAATGCAAATTCCCACTGACAAACACAGCGGTACATAGAATTCCTCCAACACTATAGAAATGTTCTCAGAGATAGACTTATAGCAGCAAACCCGGCCAGATGACTGCCGAATCCCCCGGGGATAGCAGCTCCATGAATCACGCATGAGATGACGCATCGGTATCCAATATGTTATTACACTGATATATCTGCGTACGGATTAAATAAAGAATATTCAACAGACCACTGATAGTGAGGTATTTATTTAGCCGTCATATAATATTTTACAAAAGGCTAAGTTTTCATCGGTAATCACAATATTTTCTATCAAGAGGAAATATCGTTTCCTAATGGGAACATTTTATCCCCAGGGAATTTGGTTTGTGTTCTGATTACACTTCCCATTATGATTCTTTAACAAGGTAAGAGAAATAGACATTTGTCAATGTTTTGTAAGCATTGCTTTCAATGCTGTACCAGACCACATACACACAATCGGGCAAACACACAGTTACTGTTCATACACACAATCTCATGCACACAGTTACATACACACGGTCACACATACGCACACTGTCTTATACATGCATGCACCGTTATATAGACACACAGGTGCTGCGCCATGTGGGGGAAAACCAATATAAAAACACCAGAAGATGGCAGCTTTGGTTGTCAGCAGGGCTGACCTCTGTCACCCCTGCTGATGGTGTCATGTTAACTTCCTTTTCTCTGGATCTGCATGATCATTCCTCCCCATTATGTTAGCTTTGTTGATTGGGTCAGCCAGCCTTTCTTATTGGGACAGTTTACTGTCCTGACAGTTCTGTGAGCGCTTTAATATGCATTCTTAAAACAAAATAAATAAAGCACTTTCCTGCAGTAGAAGCTGCAGCACTGTAGATGCAACAGCCACTTCTCCTCTGTGGTCTTCTTTCAATTCTCAATTCTTGAAGCTGCCAGTCAGCTGCAGTGAAGAACTCCAGTTAAAATCTCTCATAATGCTATCTGTGCATGGGTTCTGAAAAGTACCCTGCAGCGTCCACCAAGGCAGCACAGGAGCTGGTAATATTTTCATGAGCAGGAAGATGTATCTCCTGCGCAGAAAACACCTGGTGGGTGGGGAAAGGGACAAATGCCTATGGGAACACTACAAAAATGAAAGTGCTTATAAAGGCTGGAACTTCCCTTATTAGGTGAGGTGAGGAGATGGGAGAGAACTTTAGGTAAAGGAAATGTATCAGAAGATACTAACTCTGCCATAAGCTGCTGCCTAAAGTTAGGAGAGGGGAACCTTTCAACTAAACAGCCCCCAAAAATAATGCTGATTGACAAACTTTATGTAGTTTCACTATAAGCATATTTACATATGCTAAAAGCTGTGATAGTGACAATCTCCCTGTACTCTGCCCTAATATTGCGCTCTATCAGAATTCTCACCATATTATATGCAGCCCATCTGATATCTACTACGCACTCCATGCTTTCTGCATAGAATCAATCATTATCAGTAGCTCAAGCTACTAGGATAGTCCATGACTTGTTAGTGTATCAACAAGTTGTATTTATTTTCTTAGGCTTCCAATTATTCTTATCTTTGAACTATACCAATCAATAACAAATAGCTGGGAATGTAATACTCTGCACAGAGTATTACACACAAAGCAGTTTATACGGCTACCAAAACCTTATTAATGTGTTAGGGGGGGGGGAATTAATCCTCCTCCCAATTAACCCCTGGACAGCAAGCTGCAACCAGACTGTTGAGGAGCCAACAACCTCACATTTGTGCGAGCAAAGAAAAATGTTGGTGCGCTAAATTAAGATGTCCTTATACGTAAAACCATAGAATTCAAAGAAAGAGTACTTTCCTTTTCACCCAACTGTATATACATATACATGCTGATACTTCATTAAATGCATCTGCCAAAAGAATGCACAAATATTGCAATGCATGATAAGGCCAATCAGGTATAAATCACTGCACCCGAATCCTTATGTATAGGTAGAAATATACCATATCACAGCACTGTCATATTTAATGTACATTATACAGTTGTTTTTACAGTTTGTGACATTTGCATTTGTAACATAGAATGAATCAGTCCTTGGTCTTGTCTTTTGCCACTTGCCTAAATCTTTCAATAACTTATATATATTGTGTATGACAGACTGCATTCTAAGCTAAGTGAGTACAGTCATTAGGAATAATGTATGTGAGACTCCAACCAAATGATCCCTGCTAATGGACCTATAGTTGGTACATTGTTATTTTTCTTTCTTTGAACATTATGTATTTGAATTGTGTAATTAATTTTGTATTATATATATCTTTGAGGTAGTATGAGTGTTCCCATAGCCTCAGGTGGTATCCAGGATGCATGGTGTAGTTTAATCATGCAGGTCCTGGTGTCGTGTCATCATCAGGAGGTAGATGGGGCTGTGATGTCAAGCCAGGGTGGACCCCATCCCCTATATATAGGGCAGGGCTGCTGCAGGCAACACACAGACGACCAGGACCATGGAGAGCTCCAGGATGCACCTCCTCAGCCTGCTGAGTTCCACCTTCCTGGTCCTACTGCTTGGAGCAAAAGGAGAGGAATCTGATTACCTGGAGACCAGAGCCCTGGACTTCTATTCTCCTCTAGAGAACACCATCCAGGAGAAGGAGCTGGTATGTAATGATGATCCCACTTCATGCTATAGAATAGCAGATTACTGATTGTTCTAACATGACAAAAATGTATACTTAATAATTATTTTTAAAGCCTGCATTTATTGTTATTAGAGTGAAATTTTGTTTATTTGTTTTCTTGCTCATATTGTGAGGGTTTGATGAAAATTATAACATATGGTTGTTAGAAATTTTTTATGGATGGGGCTTCATTTGACAAAGCAATGCAGAATTAATATATATATATCAGTATATAATTAGAAACATCCTATATGTTAAGCTTTACGTACTCATTTTGTGCAGGGTAAATTTCTCCAAAACAGCTTTTCTGCAGCATCTTGATGCATGTAAAGATATTTTCCCATCAAACCAATACTATTTTTAGGTAATATTTTTTAATAATTTCAAATTCCCAGTCTCCCATGAGCTGCTTAAAGAACACTTGCCATTAATTTTAGAGGATGTTCCAGTGCTGTGTAACTCCTAGGGGTTTTTGCATTATAGCCCCAATGTGCTTGATGGGAGTTGCAGTCCAGTACAAGTAAAGTGATGCCTCTATGATAAGGAACCTGTGACACAGCAGTTGTGGAGAGCTATACAATAACCCCTGGTGCATCGGGAGAACCAGATGATTATCCCTAAAATTATGATATCTTGTTTTACAGATTGATGCATTGCAAGAAGTACTGGAAAAGCTAAAAAGTAAAAGGCTTCCCACCTATGAGAAGAAATATGGCCAGGTACCCATGGTGAGTGCTCCTTGTCATTGCAGAATGATCAGAGGGTCCTTATGTCGGTAAAGATGCTAATCCAATAATTCTGGTGCAGAAATCCCAAATCCGAGTGATCACTCTTATTAATTGCTGTAGCGACAGCGGGACTCTTGCGTCTCTTTGCACTCTGTAGCAGAATTGCTTATAATAACCCTCTATTAGAACCAAAAAAAAGCAGCGGATTGCTTGTAAGAGGTTACTGTCTTCAAACACTTAGGATGCAACATTTTTTTTTTCATTTCATTTTTAATCTGGTTACAGAAACTATGCAATAATGTGGAAAACAGGCTGATAGGAAATCAACTGTCACATAGTAAAGGAGTAGCCATAGCAAGACATGCTAGATTAAACTAATTAAATTATGGTTGATCTATTTGGTTTATTAAGTACACTTTCATTTTTTTTTTACCATAGATTAAGACAAATGATAGGTGATGGATGTATATTATATCATGTTTTCAATAACAGGGTTTTATGTAAAATAAAAAAAATATACTAGAATATTTGCAGTTTTGGCAAATATATGCCACGTTCATAGCTACCCCCAGCACTTGTTTTCAATGTCGGGATGTGGGGGGAGTAAATGGGAATTGTGGAGGTCCCATCTAGAGCCTGAGCTCCATATAACTGTATTCAGTGCAATAAACACAAACTGTGGCAAACAGTGACTCAAACTGCACCAGACCCCCAATGCCTCACTACTATAAAAAAAAACCCCTATCAAAATACAACATTTTTAGTAAAAAGTGCGTTTACATCAACTCAATCTTGTTTTGAGGGAAAGCACCTCATAGGCAGCCTATATCAACTCTCCAAATATGAACAAAAATAAGACAACAGGCAGGAAATTTGTATTATACCAAAATGTATTAAAACGATAATACAAAGTAAAGAGAAGATCACTACAGCCCCAATGGATCCATAATCAAGTTGCCTCACCTCTGTATTAGAGCTGTCAATAGAAACCAACAGTCCCCGGATTAAGTTCGCATCACTACGTCATATCTATACTAGATTTATTGCATTATATTACTTCTATTGTGTTTTCTTTTCACGTTCTTTGATTCCCGGAATTATATAAAATGATTTTATGTACTACTCATGTTGGTGTGTAGATGTTAGCACACAATTTTTATTTGATTTAATTATTCACCCTCTGATGGTGACCGTGTGTCTAGTAGCCCTATCCGTAATTCTAGCCCACTACATGGTGTTTGTGTTGCAGTGTGATGCTGGAGAACAATGCGCTGTCAGGAAAGGATCCAGAATCGGAAAACTCTGTGACTGTCCCCGACGAACATCCTGCAACACATTCCTGTTGAAATGCTTATAAGCAGAACAATGAAAAAGGACCAAAATGGATTTTAGTTTGATTTTGATCATGAAAGAAGATATTTTTCCTCAAAGGTTTTTTCCCCCCATTGATTGTATTATTCTTGTGTTTGCCATGGCTAGGTAAATGCTATTGTGTTGGTCTTCAAGAGTCCTAGCTCTCAGCCAGTTAATGGTTGGCCTGAGGGTGATAGGAGTTGTAATCCAACAGAAGTTCAAGGCATTGAAGTTGTCATTTTTTTTTTCTTTATTGCTTGGCTATGTAGACTTGTAGACTGAACAAGGAAACAGATATCATACTGGCTGTTATTGCACTACAACCCCTATCACCCTTTACCTGTAAGCAAACCTCAAAGCAGAGACGTAACTAGAAACCACCTGGCCCTGATACAAAAATTCACCTCTGGGCACCCAAACTTCAACAGCGAGTCTGTGCCTTCTTTACTCCCTCCTCGTTCCAACACAAAACATATGTAAACACACAAATTACACACTTACTCATACTAACACACACTCCATCTCACCCCACTTACACATCCATGCTCACACACACAAAAGTACACAGCCATGCTCACACATACACACAATTACACATCCATGCTCACACATGCACACAAGTACACATCCATCCTCTCACACAAGTACACATCCATGCTCACATCCATCCATACATCAATATATATATATATATA
>VKOC01010422.1:0-12918 GCA_009364415.1 Spea multiplicata
TTTTGCTGATAAGTCTTGTTTAAGAGGTTGTGCAGAATTAGAAAGGAGGGGATCATTATGAATAATGAGGTCACTGCAGGTCATCAAGGAGTATAATAAATGGTAAGAAGTGTGAATACTCACCTTAGTAAAGCTTTGGAGGTGAGCGCCCTCCGGTGGCTGCTCAAAACTTACAGGCGTTTCATCTGATTCACTAAAGCGAGACTGGCCTCCGGGACTGCTTGGTGTAGAAGGGGGGCTGCTAAATGGGGAGGCCATAACTTTCAGTCCGGGGCTCTTCGGCGACACCGCTCCTGGAAGTAGCGACGCAGGAGCAAAAGCTAAGTTTGCCTAAAAATGATGCCAACAAAATGTGTGTTTTACGTTTTAAGTAAAATTCACTCAAAGAGACTTCTCAATAATAAGCAATGACAAATATGCTAATCAATTATAACTGAATAACCCCCTCTGAAGAGGGGGACCACTGAAGTCCTTAAGTGGTTGCGGGAGCCAAAAGGTCAACCCACATCCCCCACCAAAAAGCCGAGTCTTTAGGCACCCAGCTCCACAATGGCTTATTCAGTGCATCTAATTCCTTCAATAAACTCAATTAAGGCCAAAAGAGTACCGCGCATGCATAATACATGCACCTAAAAAATATCTGTCGCATCTGCCCATTCCTCACCCAAAAATCTACAAAAACTCTGGTTCATTCACTTATCATTTCCCGTCTTGACTACTGCAACACACTGTCTCGACTCTCCTCTACAGTCTGTCTTAATTGCTGCTGCTAGGCTTATCTTCCTTGCACGTCGCTCCTCTTCTGCTCCCCCCTCTGTGATCCTCCACTGTCTCCATATTACCTTTAGAATTAAATTTAAAATCCTGGCACTAACATTATCCATAACACTGCCCCCATAAAACTGCCCTCCCCAACCCAATATCTAGCTTGCGCCCCCAATGATATTGACCCCCATAACACTGCTCCTCCATACATTTCTGCCCTCATTAGCAAATGCTCTCCTACTCCATCCTTACGTTCTTCCCATGGGCTGAGGCTCTCCTCCTCACTCATCACCTCTTCCTTTTCCCGTCTACAAGATTTCACTCGTTCTGCCCCCATATCTCTGGAATCTTCTCCCCCCGAACCTCCAGCCTTCACCCTCCCGACATTCAAGAAACTTCTCAAAACTCACTTCTCTCCACCTAATGTATCGGTCTGTCTTAGTCTGTCAATTCTCGTCTTGTCAGACCCCTTGAATTTATGTATTGTATGAAGCGCTGCGTAAATTGTTGGCGCTATAGAAATAAAAGATAATAATAAAAAAGCACACAATAAAAAAGGGGCCATTATGGTCCCAGCCCTGGTATTATAAAAATGTAACCAACTACCCATGAGCCAGACCGGTGTGGAAAGTGCGAAGTTTGGGTGATTAAGGAGCATTTACCCGAATCGCAGAATTTATTAACATGCAAATCGAAACGCTCACCTGCAGCTTCTCAATCAGAGGGGAACTTTTCACCTTGATCTTCGGTAAGTGGGGAGCTTGAGGAGACACTTTCTGCAAAAAACATTATTATATTATGTTAATTATTATATCTTATAAGTAGTATATTATATAGTATCGTATATTCTGATTATCATATTATGTTATAGGCTATGATATATGATATGTAGGTTATAATATTTATATTATATTATATACTTATTATAGTATGTAATTATTTAATTATTATAGTATGTTATATTATTATGTATATTAAATTATTATTTTATAATATGTATATATTTTTGAGTCATATTATATTAATCTATATTATATAGATTTTTATATTATTTATATTATTATAGATATAATTATTTAATTATGTTTTATATTTATTAAGTATGTATATTATTTACATTATTATAGTTTTATAATTATATATTATTATAGTAGTTATATACGTAATATTATATTATTTATATTTCATTTATGTATTATAGTAATATATAATTATGTAATTATATATGATGTATAATATGTGAATATTAATTAGTATTATTATATATATTATGTTATATAATATTATTATAGAATGTGTTATATTATTAACTTATGTTATATTATTATATATGTATATTTTATTATATTATATATAGTATGTTATATTACTATATTATATTATAGATGTTATATCAGATATTGTACTATAGTATAGTTATATTACTATATCTATATAGTTATGTTATATTATTATATTATTTAAATTATATATTTATATATTATATTCATAATTATGTTATATTATATAATTATTATAGTATGTTATATTATTATATTATGTTATAGTCTTGTTCCGCTGGGTGGAAGGGCACCATTCATGGGTTCATTTACCAGTCCCCCTAGAACACGAGTCACTGCGCTGTGTGCTCGGAATAGGAATAGAGTAAGAAGATCCTCCTGGGTTTGGTTTAAGCGAGAAGGAAATGCTTTAGAACAGGTGAAGAAACTGGGGGAGATCTGGAATTTCCTAAATCCAAAGGGATAAAGCGAGACCCTACTTTGGGTTGGATTGGGTTTGATTATTGTCACCACCCTTTGAGAACATCTCACAGACGCTGCTTCGAGGCTGGGACCTTTTCTGTAAATGTTAGAAATTTTTTAAGAGCCAAAATGATTATATCAAGAAGCCGAGAAGGAAATTATAATGCAGTGTGTGGGGGATATAACGAAGTAAGTGGTCCCCTCCCCCGCTGCAGGGGGCAGATCTGTACAGTGTGAAAATGATGTGTGTCCTACAGAACATGGCCAATGCGGTAACCCCATACCTCCAAACTTCTACCACCAGAGGTAGAGTATGGTGGGACAGAGTGGCAGAAACAGGACTGTCCCTGTTGGCTTGCCGGGCATGATGGGAGGTGTAGTTCTAAGGATGCTGGTGGCATCTCTAGGTCTTACCTCATGATTGTTTTGAGCAGACTCTGGCTTGTTCGTCGGCAGGGGCAGCGAGCATGGAGGCTTCCTTCGGGAGGGTTTATGGGGAGGTGCCTGGAATAAATAAAATCCAGGACGTGTTTAATGACGGAGACAGAGCTTCCATGACCTAATAATCAGGATTTCAGAAAGAAATATTTATTTTCTGTTACATACCAAACCTAATAATAAAGGGAAATAATGGGGGTAAATTTGTTTCTTCTGGCAGCAGCACCATTATATCATGTGATACATGCTTTAAATTAAACTAAACACTGAAGGTTATTACAAGCACAGGTTAAAATACTTTTTGAAAATCACTCTGACTCCTTATCATGTGGGAAACAATAGAATGTCTCAGTCCTAATCACCAAACCAGACACTCTGACTCATGAAAGCCTATGGAGTCTGAGACAACCGCTCTGAGCAACTTGGTCTGGGAGGAATGGGGATTGGGAATCGGCAGGGTAAGGTCCACCTTGGAGCAACTTGGCCTGGGGAGACCAATGGCTTCGGTGTCAGGAGTTAAAGGGCCGTAAGAGTGACCCTATTGGTCGCTGCCAGGGGGCTCGTCTGGCATCAGCCAATAAAGAGCGGCTGCCCTTCATTGGTTGATGCCAGAGGAGCCCCTTGCCGGTGACCAATGAACCTTTAAAATCCTGGCATCAAAGCTGCGGCTACCTGTTACAGCGTTAACCCCGTATTAACCCCTGCTAAAAAAAACAGAAAACAAAGAAAAAAAACGTAGAAGACTTGACCAGCTCCCAAGTCTACCTTATACATACCTTTTACATGCATTTGTGATCTGATAGTTAAGATCTAACTGAGATTAGAAGAAGAATGCGTTTTATTCACTAGATTAAATTGATAAACACATTTTCTGAGTACATTTGTATGACTTTTCGGGCCGTAGAACCCTGCGATACCCTCATACCCAGCAAACATTCCGAGCGCCTAGAAAAGAGGGGGCATCAGGGGTATAAAAAGAGACATAGGTCTTAGGGACTGTTTTTTTTTCTCGCCAGGGACACCTGGCTGGTATTTTATGATCTTTCTTTAATATTATATGATATATGATATTATATACTTCTATAATAACGTTACTTATTATCAGATTATTTCACCCCAGTCTGGGTACCGGCTCTCTGAAGGGCTGCTCATTATCGCTCATTTATTTGTAATATTCGATAGATTATTCTAGATTGTCAGGAGACGGGGTTTATAATGCCGGCCTTTCCCATTTCTATACTATGTCGCAAACCATAAGTATAAAGCTTTGAAGTAACAGTTCAGGAAGTTTGAAACCGATAACATGAAGAAAAGAGGAAACGTGACAGAAGCTGCCAATTGCAGCAATAATCGTTAACCCCCGACAGACCACAGCCTCAACCACACATACAAAAGAACGTTATTCTGCTTTAGACTTGCAAATATGGAATCGAGCGCATATAACCTATGCCCAGATGCGTCAGGCGCCTACCATTCCCAGAGGGAGACGGTTACCCTCGCAGTTCCCTAGAAAATTGAGACTTATAACGGTCACTAATGATCAGTGGCATACTTAGGGGGTAGTCCGCCCCAGATGCCCCTCATTAGGGGAAACACAGAGATCCCCAAGTCTCCCGGAAAATTCCCTCTCTCTAAAGGTCTTACTAACTCCCCCGCCGCCCGCTTCCATGTCCCTGTCTCCTTTCCCGCAGCTCCGCTTCTTCTGTTGTCTCTTCTTCTTCTGTCTTCTTTCTTCATATTTTATTCCCGGTGTCCACTCCGCTGACCAGGCCTTCTCCCTCAATTAGAGGAACTGGGGACAGACTGTCCTCTTTTGTGGAAGTACTCCGGGGAGGCCTGGCCAGTGGACACGAATCCGGGGAGAAGCAGTCAAAGAGAAGACAGAAGACCAAAGAAGAAGAGGCAAGAGAAGATGCAGAGCTACGGGGAAGGAGACGGGGCACAGGAGGGGTTGCGGGAGAAAGTAGGCAATGCGAGAGAATGTGAGAGAGTGAATGAGAGTATGAGAGAGCATGAGTAAGAGCGAGTGAAAGTGTTTTTAACTTTTAAAGCGTGGGGGTGCCAATTACAGGATCTGCCCCGGGTGCCAAATACTGTAGGTATGCCCCTGCCTACTCTACTACTCCTCTTGGTATTACCTAAGAGATGCAAACATGTTCTGATTTCTTTCAAACAATCATTATTTTCATTACGTCTCTTAATCCTGGAGGTAATTGAACATTTATTTTACAGTCAATGTAATACGTTTTGAAAGCTGGCAGCTTGTTTGGGTCATAGCTGCCAACATTCCCGGATAAGTCACAGCTAGCAACCTACCACGCGCCCTGGGTATTCATGAAAGCGGAGAGTCTGTAATAAAATGCGGGTCCTTCCCAAGATATTAAGCGAGTCGTGCCAGGAGGCCACGAAACACTCAAGGAAGCGGGGGCGAGTGATGCAACAGCGATAAGGACACCCGATAGGATCCTGAATAAATATCATTCCGTTTAATATAAATTTAAATTGGTTATTAAATTAACTGATAATTAATGTCTACCCGTTGTACAGCGCTATGGAATATGATGGCGCTATATAAAACAATAAATAATAATAATAAAATCCATCGCGCGATAGCACATTGTGGGTTCGTGAGATTGCGAACTTTGTTTTGTTGCCATAGCAACTGGTGGAATGTTCCTGATCATTGGACAATTCCAACCATACCGTTTACCTTTTTTCTGTGGACCTAACGGGAATGTAAGAAAGTGCAAGCTCTGCGGGTTGTGTATTATCCGCGGCAGGATTACTACGGCACCCTGCTGACATGGAAGCAACGCCAGCTGTCAGACCCCGGCGTACGGACAGATCCTGCGCTGATCTCCTGTCGCACACCAGGACGAGGATAAAACCGGCTCCAGGACGTCGTTCGGCAGAAAACTAAATGCGGGTTTTAATTAAAAAACTTAAGCTTCTGGGTACCTCCTTCTTAGGACAGTTCACTTGATCACCGAAGATTCCGGCAAGCTTCGCCACCGAAGGTGCAGGGGTGTCTTCTGCTTGGCCCGTCTCCTCGGTCTTGCCCTGAAAAACAACACCAAACAACAACAAGTAAATACATCACGTTCAAAAGTTAAAATTTATGCTGACGTTCCCTACCCACTCTCTGTGTTCCAATGCGCCCTTTATCACTCCCATCTATCTTCCTTTTTTTTCCTATATTTTCCGCGTATTCTTACTGTGTCCTCATCACTCCTGGTTTCTGATATGCCCGTTTATCACCCACACTCCGTGTTCCAAAGCAGTTTCCATTCAAGAAAACTCTATCATAAGAGTCGTGGTGGGGGGGGGGGTGGTTAGTAGATTGGGGCTCAGATAACAGAGGAGAACTGATAAGCAGCTGCCTGAAAACTTTATATTATGGGGCTTTTCTCTCTCTCTTCGCACTCAATTTGGCTGGAAAAGGTTAGAGGAGATCTAGGTAAGGTCGCCTCTCTCCATCTTGGTTAAATTACTGCTTGCTGCACAAGCACTGAATGACTGTCGGCGACCGGATCAGTGCCTGCAAGAAAGCAGTTGGTAGCTTTCAAAGTACAAGCTGCTTTCTCAAAATGTTGATGACTTTATAAAAAGTTTAGCCACCCATAAGCAAAAGAACACAAAAGGGACACTCAACGGGAGAAAAACAGATTCTCAGGGCACTTCAGATTTCTCAGAGGGCCGTCTGGTTTAATTCGAGCGCCGCATGTTACACAATGACACAGATTCTCAGACGCTGGGCCTGAAGTCACATCCTTCTTGGATCCCCGAGGGGTCGGAGTGTCTGGTAAACATTAGGAAAGAAACGGTACATTCCGATAGTTTGTCCTTGATAAGTTGTCCTCAATTGTTTTACGGCCCAGCTTTTTTTTTTTTTCTTAATGTTAGGATTGTCAGCTCTGCAGACTCCATAGTAATGCAAGTTTATTTATTGAGGTTCACGAGCCAACTACCTAGCTGTAGAACCCCGTGATACCCTCATACCCAGCAAACGTTCTGAGTTCTTAGAAAAAAGGGGCACGTTCAGAAGGTACCCAAATGGACACACAGAAAAGGAACATACTGACCGAGAGAAGACGGGGCATTCCGTGGGGTATGATGTTGTGTAGATGGGGAACAATGTCTTGTTTTGTGTATATAGTGTTGGAGGAGCATGATGTTCCACCACTGAGATTTTGGAGACAGGGACACCCTGGCGTTACATGCGCTCTGGGGACCTCATGTGACCTCATATGGCCAATTCTCCAAAGCCCGATGGCTGAAGGACTCGGTTCGGCTCCTATGCTGACATCAGATACCGGGCTCATGTTTAGCTTAGCCCTCATTTTTGCAATCAACACTTTTACATATTCACCAATTATGTCGCAAACAATGTAGCAACGTCTGAAAATATTATCCTTGTAGCAGATAGAACTCCTATCCCTACAAACACAGAAATGAAATTGTTAACGAACCCACGTGGATATCAGACACTAAAAAGAACTCATCACCAAAGGTAAGGGCGAGTGTGTGTGTTCTACCGTCACAGAACCCTGCACACCCATGGGATCCTGGTCTTATCGCAACAGCAAAAAGTCCACTAGGGGGCGCTCGTGTGTTCCATACAATGTAAAATAAAACAAAGAGAAAAATATATATAGTGTAGGAGTAAAACAATATGTTATGCCCTGCGTGTCGCAGATTTCCCACTCACAGTGTGTTGATGGAGTTCAGTGCGTCATAGAAATAACCTTGAGGTCCATATGCCGGAATGTAAACCGAGAAGACAAACCAAACATAGGAATCCATAGTGGTGTAAGTTGCTGGGGCGCTACAAACGCAAGCAACGGGGGAAATATACTACACTTAACAGTGTCAAAACTGCGTAATTCCTTACTGGTGATAATCTGGTCGCGTCTTGTATGGTACCTTCTGCTTTGAAGAAGTCCAATGGTGGAGATACCAATGTGGTGTGGTGTCTTGAGAACCGAACCACTATGCACACTATCAGGTATATTAAAAGAAATATTTATCTTTTTGAATTAGCACACCAGCTGGATATATATCATGGCAGCTTTGAAATCTTTTAAAAATATCATAAAAAGGTGGTAATACAGAATAAAAGTATACTGGTACAGTAATAATTTGTATACATAAAAAGTCCATTGAAAAAGTCACTGCTCAGTTACTCCTACACTATATATATTTTTCTCTCTGTTTTATTTTGCATTGAATGGAACACACGAGCGCCCCCTAGTGGACTTTTTTCTGTATTACTTCAACACCTGGAGAGTGTTGCTCAAGGGTTGCAGCTGTGGTTCCAGATACACCAGGAAGCCTTTAAGGTTGACTACTCCTACCATTTATTATCTTACTCCCTATACTGGTCTCTCTCACTTTTTTCACGTATATCTTATCGCAACAGCAACCAACGGAATGGTCCAATCATCATTAGTTTCTATGACGATAAGAGGAGTGGGATCACTTGTTACGTAACACATGCTACACAACCCTCATTGACTTTAGTCTGGAAAACTGAATGCCAACTCTGCCCAGACACAACGACGGGTTCTTTATGGAATGATGAAAAGTTAGCAAGGTGGCAAACATGCCCACAGCTCTTAGAATGCAGAACATGGAGACAAAATCCCACTTCCTTCAGACCCGTTCCATTATTATTATTATTATTATTATTATTATAATCTTAGGTCGGGCGTTACTTTATGGCGCAGACCTTATTTTCTAACACAAAGTTAACCGGAAACTATTTAAACTTGGATGGAGTCTTTAATGAAAGGTGATGTCTTTTATTGGTCAACATAGAAGAAGACGTAGAGTTGCATACATTTTGGGGACCTCAAAGGTCTCTTTTGACTCCGTCTTCTCTTGGACCAGTACGGCTACGTTTCTTTTCCTAATTAACCCAATAAAAACCAAATTGCTACCCGACACCCCGCGTGCTATGAATACCCGTAACCCAAGCGACCAGATTACAGCTGACATTATTATGTTACGTCCGCCGGGTACCTTTCGCGATCCCGCAGCTCACCGAGATCCGCAACTTGGCAGAGGGATTCAAAGGACGAATTTCCGCAGTCGCCTGCAGATTACCGGGAGGACGTCACGTGACGAACAGCTGGTCAGCGCAGGTCATACGTGACCATCCCTAGCGTGGGAGATTGGAAGACGGCGTCTCCCGGGACGGGGGTGTCTCATCTCTATTTATTGGCTTTGCACGGCAGCGCAGGCACTGCTGAGGATCTGAGCCGCGTCGGCGGCGGAGCCAAGACCCCGTTTTATGAGCCGGCCGTTGGGAAACGGGAAGCGTGCGCGGTCAGCCCCCCCAAGGAATAAAATGATTGGCCCGTTGTAACCGGTTGGTATCCGCGCAGAGGATCTGTCTAATGAGATGTCACATGGCGTCTTATAGAGAATGACAGCCTCGGAGCTCAGCTGAATCCCCCCCCCTGCTGTTTGCAGAGACGGTCTGCCATGTTTAAAGAGACAGCATCGCCTCGGCACGCCGGGCTGCTCCAAGGAATATCTCGGGAATGCATGTGAAATGACGCGAGTGCGGGAGGTTTTAACCAAAAAAAAAATAAAAATACAAACTTTGTGGGGTGGAATGGGGTCCATTAACCCAAAAAATTCACCGGAACTCCCACGATAACCTGAACAGATTTCTGGAATTCTTTTTATAAATAGGATAAATTCACGTATTAGATGATGGCATCTAATATCACATTTATTATGGGATTTTTAATTGATAAACAAGGTTATTTTTTTATTAGAAATAAAAGTATGGTAAAGATCTTTCATTACCATGGACGCTGTTTTTAAAGACAAAAGTCATTAACCTCCTTTTGAAGTATACAGCTTTTTGTGTTTAAAAGGGTGTGGGGGGGTCAATTATTTGCCTCTGGGTTTTTTTTTTTCCCCCGAAACTAGGATCTCAGGGTGAATGGGCAGATTCTCAGAGCTATATCACAGCTTAAATCCCTGCTTTGACACAGGTGACAGGGGTCAGAATATCAGAATCAGAATCCTTCATGCGCCATTATGAAGTCACTACAATGATGCAACCGTGGTGGTGGGCTATTAAAGGGTTAAGGAATCCCAGGATCTAAGCCAGCAATGACAACCTGTAGCACGCATGCTGCGTACCTCCCGAGTGTCCCGTTTTTTTGAGGGACAGTTCTGATTACAAATAAAATCATGATGATTTAAAGCTTGGGTTGACGTCTGACGGGGTTAATATATGGCCGCAGCGTAAAGCTTCTCCGACCTGCACACCGCGACACTTTTAATTCACAAACAATCCAATAAATGTCTAGAAAACATCTCTGTAACTTTTTGTACGATTCTCGATTATTTTTTTCTTTATTCCTCCCAAATCCGCGTATTCAAATTACGGTAAATTGATGAATGATAAAGCATATGGTTTTTATGGTTTAATGGGCCCCCACTGGCGTCATCCCACCGGCACGTGAAGGGCTAAGCCCTGCGAGGGTTAAATCGGCTTTTTCCTACTCATTCTGCAGGAAACATCTGGAGAGCGCGCAGGAAGTGAAGAAATGATCAGTCGGAAAAAAAACCCAACAAAAAACGACAATAACATTGTTACGGCTGCCCAGAAATCGCTAATCGAAAGTCAGGAATGAGCTCATCGCTCTTTCAAAGGAGGTCTTAAATTAGAACGCGGCGTGCAGGTCACATCCTTCCGATGAACAGACTGTACCAGGCGGTAACAGGTGTGTGAAGAAAGATGGAAACTTGAATCCCGTCGCCGACAGACCGCTCCTTGGTTTACTCCTTGCTTGGGATGTCCCATAGCTGGGGAGCTAGTATGGCCTCAAACCCAATGGCTGGCTCTCCCAGAAAGCTAACATATGATGTCATATATGTACTTCCCTTCACTCTGCGAAGAAGATATCTCCTGTCCCCTGCAGGAGATTCTTTGGGCAGATCTACAACTGCGTTAGTGCCCACCCAGCCCACCTCACGTGAGACCCCCATTTGCTTATAGCATAAGGCTAACTATATGTTTAAATATATATCTGGAAGATTCTGAATGAGATGAATTATCTGTGCCGACGGTTTAGGAACTCATTGACGTTTAGGGATGCAATAGTTAAATTAGGCAGGCTAGGTGGAACTACACCTTTAATCACCACTCTCCTTCTAGACCCATTTCCTATGCCATCTGGGACAAAAATAACACAGGGCGGCTCGCTTTACAGATATTTAATATCTGCGCTGGCCGGCATTTTCATAAATGATAGCCATGACTGTGGTTTAGTTCCCGGCTCGTGGTCCTCTCTGCATTAACCCTTTATATGCGAAGGGTGTGCGTGCTATATACCGGCAGATTAATCAGCCGTTGATCTCATCTTAGATTCAGGAGCCATATGCCTATCCCATGCATGTTTAAATCTCCTCACTGTATTACCCTCTGCCTCCTCTGCTGGGAGGCTGCTCCACTTATCTACCACCCTCTCAGTAGACTAAAACTTTCTTTAGGTTCCATCTAAGCCTCCGACTCTCTAGTTTTAGACTAGAAATAAACTTTACGTATTTAAAAGACACAGCATTACATTACACAATGACCTTGCTCTTTGTTACGGGCCTATATATTATAATTTTGAGCTATTATCTCGTTTTCTTTAGTTCTACGAGACTGATAACATTTAGCTGAATTTGGCAGCCGACTTGGTGCAGCTGTCACGAAACGGGGAAAAAAAAAAACAGAGCTTATCTGCGCTACCGAAAACAAAGCGTCATTAGTAACATCGCCAAGTAATGTAGGAAACCGGCGCTAGTTTTAAAAAAAATATGTTGGAATATAAAATAAGAAAGGGCGCAGAGATTTGTTTTATGTGTTCGGTTCTTGCTTTTAAAAAGAATTAATCTAGAATGTTGACGGTAAGATGTATCTGACAGCCAGGGGTTCCAACCGCTTCCTAAACGGCACTGGCTGGGTCCAACTGTCCAATCAGAAAAGTCCCTAAGGTACAGCTGTCCAGCGGAATTCTGCATCGTTGTCATGCCGAACACGGGGACAACAAGCAATATGTAGCAGAAGATTGCGACAGGGGAATCCAAGGACGAAGTACCAAAGGATAAATTTAAAATAAAAACCTGGATTCAGGCCAGAAGGTCACGGCAAGTAGAGTTCAATCAAAGTCAAAATTACAAGCCGGGTCGGGAATCAAATGGCGCGGTCTGTAGTAAAATCACGTCCAAGAGCAGAGGATCTGGCTCGTTGAGTGGGCACCGGACTACTGATTGTCGAGGAGCCATAGACTCAGTGCTGGGGCCCCTGCTCCGGGCTTTGGGTTAACTGAATACCTCGACATTACAGCAACACTGTTTAAGCAAAGAAAGCAATCTTTAATGCTATGACGTGCCAGGTACGTCAGTGGTTGTTAACTGACTGTTTTTGCGTGACATACCTAGCACGTCATTCGTCGTGAAAGTGGTTAAGAAACTTTGTTTTCAGTCTCTTTGACAACAAAAGATCAGTGACTGTTTTTGTGTCACAAGACCATTAAGGGTTACCAGCAAAATGATGAACGAAGCAAAGGGTATTTTTAATTAAATAATTATTCTGGGAAGGCCTTGGACAGAAAGTAGCAAGAATGATGTTTCTAATGTTGCATTTAGTTATAAAGGTGTAACACAGTTTCCCGGAGAGTTCCAATATATGCTGCTCACAGAGCACCTTTGGGGTTGTAGCTCCAAAACAACTGGAAAACTCTTTGTTCTTTGTAACAATGCTTTGTCCTAAAATAAAGTATGGCACTTAATCAAGTAACGCAGTGAAACAGTCCCCGTGTCCCAGGTATTAAAGACAGTTGGGTGACATCATGGCTGTAATTCATTATCACTTCTTGTTTAGACAGGCGACTAGATATCTCAGCTGTCACACTGGGCTATTTTGCGTGGGACGCAAACCATCTGTGGTATGGATGAAGGTTTC
>VKOC01010423.1:0-10593 GCA_009364415.1 Spea multiplicata
GTGTAATTATTCACATATGCAAATTGCTCTTATTAGTCATCTTGTTTTAAGGCAAAAAAGATGATTTTGAACATGGTTTTTGATCATTTAAATATAAATAAAGAAGGAGATAAAAGTTGGAAGCAAGAAACGCGATGATTGGTAAAATTCTTTAATTATTTATAGCATTTAATTGGAATGTAGAACCTTTCAGAGGAAATGGCGGCAGATCGGGGAATTGTCTCATTAAATGACGTGAATTTCTTGCGGAACGGGGAAACCGATTAAAACCTCATTACCGGGGCGATATTTTTGAAAGATTTTTAAGCAGACATTTTCAGGGGGATTCCGGTAACGAGGGAGACTTCGTGAAAAGTCCACTTCTTCCTCTCCTTTTCTTTTTCTTGGCCTTTGAGGTTTTGCACGTAATTAGCGGTAGAAATTATCTGCATCTCCAGGGCCGCGTAATTTGTCGTTCCGAGATCCAAAAGGTTGCTAAACCTAATTACTATTTTTTAGAATTTTTTTTAAAGATTTTTTTCTCCAGATATTACTTTGTATTTCAGTTCTGTGACCTTCTGTTTCTACAAATAGATTATACCTTATAATTTTCTGGCCGAATTAAGAAATATGTAACATGCAGCGGCGCGGCTGGCGCGTTTGACACCCGGGGCCGATCATTTCTTAACACCCCCCCCTCTTCTCGGTGGCGGTGGTCCAGGGGTGGGATCTGGGTGCAGTAACTCTTTGCCACTCCACCAGTAAATTGCTCAGGCACTCAAATACCAAACACTTACACATACATACATACACACACACTCTCACTCCCTTCCCTCCTTCTTAGGGGCCACTAACTTTAGGCTTCACCCTGACACCAAACGCTAACACACACACACTCATGCTAACACCATCCACTAACACATACGGTCATTCACTCACTCCAAGACCATGCGCTTACAGACACACACTCCAACACCAAACACGTATACATACAGACACACACTCTAACACCAAACACGCATACATACAGACACACACTCTAACACTATAACACGTATACATACAGACACACACGCTAACACAACACGTATACATACAGACACACACGCTAGCACCAAAAACACGCATACATACAGACACACACTCTTAACACCAAACACGTTATACATACAGACAACACGCTAAAAACGACCAAACACGTATACATACTAAAGAACACACAACGCTATACACCAAACACGTATACATACAGACAACACACGCCTCACACAACACGTAATAACATACAGACACAACAACGCTAAACACCGCAAAACGTATAAATAACAGACACACACTCTAACACCAAACACGTATACATACAGACACACACTCACCCTCTCACACCTTTCCTCTCTCCCACTCTTACCCTCTCCTCCTCTCACCTTCCCTTCCTCTCTCTCTCACTTTCTCCTTTCCTCTCACCCGTTCTCTCTCCTTCTCTCCGAAGTATTTTTCTCTTTTTGTGCAATTTTTCTGCCATTTTTACATTTATTCTTCCTCATTACGCGATCGCTCCTCTAGTAAGTGGCTGATTGGTTCAGACGGTCCGTGTAACGATGGAGGAGAAGGGAGAGAACTCAAACACAAATGCCAGATTCCCTAAACTAAATCTCTCCAAAAAACACACATTTTAGGTCGTTTTAATCAACGAATGTGGTTATCCCGGAACCCAACGAATACAGAACGGGTTACATTACTAAGCGCTTTGTATCAGAACCTGGCCTTCTCCCGCCTGCGTGGTTCATAGCGAGACAGACGGCCCCGCGTCCGCTGAGCTACTAATGAAGATTTTACGATACATTTAATGAGAAGGCGTCCTGGGGAGGAATCTGTATAAAGGACAACGAGCCGTCGACGGCAATTAACGTCTCTGATTACTAAAGGGGGGGGGGCAGCAATCAATATCTCCAATCAATCCACAATTTATAAGAAGTGCTGACGGAGGAACGGAGGCCGATGGCCGGGAAATTCATTTTAATTGATGGCGGTTAAATACCACGGCCCAGCCAACAGCGGATTATAACTCGGGGCTTCCCAGCCCTCCTCGACCGGACTAACCGGGGGTCCTCCGTCCCTCCACCAAACGCAAGGGGTCTACGCAGAAACAACAATTCTTGGGCAACGTTTGAAAAGTAGTCCTATCGCTTTTGCAATGAATGGTATGATCCAATCAGAGGAGGGACATTCTATTGGTTGCTACGGTGATAAGACTTTTCCCCCCAAAATTATTTTTGGTGAGCCAGCCAGGGCAGTGCCGGTAATATTTACCCCGGGGTGGGGGGGGAGGCAGGACAAACCAAGAGGCCCAGCAACAGAATGATGAAGCCACCATTTGTCAGACAATAGGCTGAATGGGCTGCATAGAAGGAGCATGTGACTGATCCAGTCAAGGTGTAACTATAGTTTTTGTATCTCTAGATACCTTATTGCCATTATATGGGACACACATGAGGAAAGTCACCCCCTGTCCCCCTTGCCGGCTCAGCCCTGGAATCAGCGCACAAATATATATATATTTTTCCCCAGTTATGTTCTAAAGTACCAAAACCCCCTGTAATAAACATTAATAAAGGAGTGGTGTTTTTTTTCCCTTTTGAAACAAAGCGATTCAATTTCCCACTGAAAATAAGTAAATTAGCCCCTTAATGACAAAGCCCGTAGATGTACGGGCTCAAAATGCATTGTTTTCAGTGGGTTTAGGGACCGCCCATTGTCCTTAAGGGGTTAAAAATATGTTTCCATTTGCTTCAATGACCAATTATAGCGATTTCAAACAAAAGAGGAAAACAGAAATATGCGACAAAACTGAAAAATGCTCAACGCGAGCGCCTTATACCCCCCCCACCCCCCTGTAAAATATTAAACAGAGGTCCAGCTCCGTGAACCAGACCGTCTCTTCCAACCTTGCTAATTATCCGTAATTAGAGATGCAGTTCATTAATTTCGTAACCCGGCCACTTGATCTTAGATTTCCAGTTCCTGGGGCTCATTAACGCGTTTGATAAATAACCCTTCGAGGCTCCTGCCTTTACTCGATGCGGGCAATTTTTTTCCCCAAATGCCTTTATCTGTTTTCTTTACATATTATGATTTATTATTTATTATTATGAATTAAAATGTAATGCATATGATATCTGCGCCGTCCCTTTAAACTTCCATAGTTTAAAGTCGTGCGGGGGTCTAACGGGACCCTGCATGCGCATGTGCGTGAACAGCTTCCATTGATTTCAATAGGAGGTCCTATCCTGCCCTGATTGGCTGCCTGAAACCGATGGTGAGTCAGAATTAACAGACCAAGGAGGACGCAGGGAGCTGCAGCTTCTCCCATAGGTTATATCTTATTATTATTTTTAAAGAATGCATCAAATGTTTTTTAATGTTTTTTAATGTATATTCTCCTTTGGTGAAGCTATTATGTGCTACATGCGCCATTGAGAGAGCCTAATGCCGTTCTAATTCAGTTGGATTTTTGTAAAAAAAAAAAAAAAGAAAAGGAAAATAAGGCCTTTATGAAATCTCTGACGTTTAAAAAAAATATATGAATTCTTTTGAAGTCATTTTTTGAAGCAAATCATCTGAATCCCCCATTTGTTTTTGGTTTGAGAGCCATTTGGAGACCACAAAACAGCAGTAAATTACCGCTGGATGCGTAAATGAAAGTTTGTGGTTAATTTAACCGATTTAATCACCCGCAGACGCCTGAGCCGCGTTACTGGAGCGATGATGTCATCACACGAGACGCTCGGAATTCTACCTCATCAGCAGGAACTGATTACAGGTATCAGATGTTTCTGTCCTTCTATATTCTATCTTCAGTAAAGGGGTACAGGGGTCCCCCATATCTTCCTGCAACCAGGTGGATACATTGTTGCCTCTTGGTCTTTGTCCACTTGGCGCTTGGCCATGATGATCGCTTAGTACTTGATGGGGCTGCTGTTCTCTGGAGGTTTCATAAATCCCACCTTGACGACAATTGTGAAGCGTATTTGATGCTGATTTGCAAGGATTTGGGGGGGAAAAAAAGAAAAACACGTTTTCTTTAGATAATTTAATTTAAAAAAAACCCTATTTTTTTGCTGTATCTATACACGTTCAGGTCTATTCACTAAAGTGCAAGTGCGTGAGAATTGCCAAAATGTGAGGTTGTAATGGTCCAACTGGGAATAGGATGGGGGGGTGAGAGAGAGAGAGAGAGAAGAGGCTCAAGTACCCTGTGTCCCATAGGACATTTTCTTTAACCTATTATCCCTATTAGCAGAGAATGGGGCAATAAAGGGGCACATACCCCCATGGGTTATTTAAATACCCCTCATCCCACAGCTCATAGGGTGGGGAAAAAGGGGGCAGTCATTGACCCCCATTCTTTTTCAAATGGAATTATTTATTATATATATATATATATATGATTTTTTACCATAGTTTTCTTTAATAAAGCAGTTCTAATAATACATTGAATGCCCTCGCCTGTAACTCACAAAATTTGAAGTTGCAGGCACTTGTATGTCCTTGCAAACATGTGAGTGTTAGCATGCAAGGGCATGTTACTGGTAAGTCAAGTTAACCCTTAACTCCACTGGCACAGAGGTCTCTTCTTCAGATGGAATATATTTGGGAACCCTGTTTACAATGAAGGGAGCTTGAACCTGCCATCTCTTCGCAATGGGAAATGCAGAACTCACCTGAACTTATTCACCAATAAAAATATTCACCAATAAAAATATTCACCAATAAAAATATTCACAAATAAAAAAACCAATCAGTGAACATTTCTCTCTGACCGCAGGAAGTTCGAGAAATCAAACAAAAAATGTTCTATAAAATATACAGCGTACGTCTTCTCGTTAGCAGTAAACGTAAAGCCGAAGGGAATGATCTACGACAGAATTTCAATTATAAAAATAACGTTACACTTATCACCTCTTTACATTTACCGAGAACACTGAATAAGTGCTAATCAATTCCTTTTTAAATTAACTTTTAGGGTTTTTTTTTAATTCAATTTATATTCTAAGCGCGGTGTAAACATAAATAACAGTTTTTTTTCCGGTAATTGCTGCCGCCCTTCTAGACTTTTTTTTGCTTCTTGATTTTTTAAGTGTTATGAATGTGTAATACATTTTCTGATTGTAACGTTTTTATGTGATCCTTTTTTTTTTTGTGTTTTTCTAACGTTCTCTCGGCGGTTATAGCGTCTCTCTGGCAAAGCGCGGGCAGCATCGTTCATCGGAGGTGACACGCCGCCAGCAAACTCGCAATACGCGTAATTGGAATACTTGGAGAAAAAATGTAGAAAAGAGTAACAAGGACTCGGTGTTCTACATCAATAATACTGATTAAGAAAAAAAAAAAAAAAAAAACGTTACCGGGAAGAGAGAGGTACCCAGGATTCATTTAACAGAAAAAATTCAAAAAAGCCAAAAAATACGATTTCAAGCTGCCAAAAAGAGACACTTTTGCTTTTGGAAACTAAAGTGAAGATTGAACTTAGTAACCTAAATCTGCTGTCAAGTCAGCCCCATCCGGCCCCCGTCTAGTCCGCCCCGTTTTCTCCTGCTGGTAAAAGACTCCAACCTTCATCAGTCGTTGGTCTCGTCTTAGATTCAGGAGCCGTATGTCTATCCCATGCATGTTTAATACCCTCACTGTATTACCCTCTACCACCTCTGCTGGGAGGCTGTTCCACTTATCTACCACCCTCTTGTGAAAGAACGTCTGCTGGGCCAATCAGTCCGTATCTCTTGAGAGAATGTATCTATTTTCTCATTCTTTACCGGATACAGTGTGGAATCCCGGCACTTACTATAACGTATAACGTATGAACTTTTCAGTATACAAGCTAATTGTGTATTGACGCTGATCCTAAATCCCTCAATTGAGTAAACTAATTATTTTTCCATTATTATCTAAAGTGCTAAACATAAAGAGGAATAATTAGCAAATACACAGAGCAAGACCCGGATTAGCAACATCTTCATTTCTCAAAAGAGAGTTAAACATCCAGAAGGATGTGGGGTTTTTTTTCCTACTGTTTAATTAAAACAATACATTATTTTAATGAATTTATTATTAGATCGGCCACAAAAAAACCTTCTTTTCTTGCGGATCTTGAGCTGAGACCCGAAAACAAAAGAAATGGAAACTGTGGCGAAAATTACAGGAAGAGGTCATAATAATCAGAGCCACCACTACCCCCTCTACGATGTGGTCATCAATGCTGAGCGCCGGCATATGACATCATAGCTCCACCTTCTAAAGTTGTACACCATTGGATGGAAGTAAGCGATGGAGGCTGTGCCAACTCGACCCAGTCCTCCGTAGGGTTAATGAACAACTTAGGGTGATCAGTGATCTTTAAACTGGCCCATTGAGTAGTAGGGTTAGAGGGGGCCGGATTGCCCTCAATGGGCGATGCCCCCTCGAACTGCCATCCTAGACCGAATAGGGTAGGATTAGGGTATTCAATAACCTTGAGTGGCTTCTTGAGTGGCAGCATTAGTCACATGAGGGGGTGGCCACATAGGTGGGTGGGGCTAGCCATGTACATGGGCGTGGCTAGCCACAAACACTTTACATTTATATGGGGAGTGGGATGGGAATAGGATGGGGAGCGGGTGCCTAAATGCCACCCCATGACCCGGAAACTTAGCGCCTTGACCTGGAGAAGTGACGCTTCAACCCGTTGAGTTCCTCTGTAAGCCAGAGAGACTAGCAAGATCCCCTCTCACACATGCGCAGAAAGGACTCCCAAACGCTTATTAAAAGAACAATTTGTAAGATAATAAAGGTCCGCTTTATCTACAAGATTCCGCTAAATTCACATTAAAGAGTTTGGTCCCTCTGAGGATTTCACTGCAAATCAGCGTTAACTTTATGTATGAAACCCGTTAATCGCTGCCGGCTCCTATATGATAAAGAACTCCACGTACGAGCCGCTTGTTATTCTGTAACCTTTAATGCTCGTCTGGAAATTAGAAATAGAGATCGCCCCGGCCGTAAATCTCTGTCAGTGGCTCTGATCCCGGCCCCCATCGTTACACGCGATGACATTTCACATTGCAGAGGTTTGAAAGCCTGAAACCCGCATCGGGTGATTTCCATTTATTCTCTATTATATCTTTCATTTCAGTGATTTCCAGATACCGGTTAAATGCAGAACACTTACTGTTTATTTCTACTGATTTGGGGTATTTCAAAAATACAAGTTAAATAGAAAATTTAAGACGTTGGGGTCTGTCTACTAAACTCTGAGTTTCACCAGGTCTGTTTGATAAGAGATCAATGATAAGGAAAATCCACCTAATGTTTGCTGGTGTGAGCTTGACTGATACCCTGATGGTTAAGTTCTTGCCAGTAGGAGATGTGTTTTTGGAGAGACAGTCTGAGGAAAACTGGAGTGGCTTGTTTTTTGGGGTTTTTTTTGTTTTTTTTGTGGTAGAGCCTCGTGGTAGAGGCATCAGCTCTCATGTTCTCAGTTAATTTTGTTGGTTGGAAGGACCTCCAAGCTTTTATATAATTTCAGCCATCAACGAGCTCTTCCGTTTTAGAACAGTGCCAATGGCATACTGCGTCACCTGGTTGCCCAAGTCTATCTTATTATAGAGATTTTAATCTTTACCCCACATTACATAGGTTTATAACGTTTGACTTTTCTGTGAAATATAGAATTTGAGAAGATTCTGGAGCCACTTAAAAAAAAACAGAGCTCTAATGCTGTCATCAGAAGTTGCATCTTTTTAATCCAACAGATTGCAGACTTTAATGTAACATCGGTTGGTTTGTAATTTAAGATCGGTAAGAATATTAAAAAAAATGTTTTTCCCCTGGAAAAAGAAAAATGCCTTCCGTTTAATATCGTTTTGTGTTGAAATGTAGATTCTGGTCGTAAATCTTAGCCGTCGGGGCTCATTGCCCGATCACATCTCTACCAAAAGACGACATGTAGCGATAATTTAAGATTTTTTTTATGAACAGCTCAGCATGGAGGGGGTAAGCCGAGAAAATCTATATGTACATAAAATTCATTTTTCATTTTTGCTAAGATACCTTATTTTGCGCTCGGTTGTGCAACTTCAGCAAAATAGAGAAGCTATTTTTTTTATTATTTTTAATAAAATCCAATCATGTTTATGTAAAGGTTCGATCTTCAATCATTTGAACACATAGAGAAATAACGATAGCACCGGGGAAGGCCGTTTGGACATTTTTAGCCTTAGTTTTCGATAGGGAAGATGTTCTTTTTATTACTCGTCCTTTTAAGAACAAAATTAAAAATTTCTGTGCGTTATTTTTCATTAAAAAATGGTTATTTGTTAACTTTGCCGAATTGAAACATTGCCATGTGCCCTAAAATATAAGCTGGGGGTTCATTAGTCAAGCCCTGTCCTGCACCCCATGGCTCAGCAGCTTAACTCATTGGGGTCTATTCACTAAACTGCGAGTATGAGCTGGGAAACCGCTGATCCCAGTGAGTAGACATAAAGGCATAAAGGGCATATACCCCCAGTTTCTTTTTATTACCCCCTATCCCATCCCTCATGGGGTAGGGGAAAGTGTGTCAGTTGTAAAAACCCCCTTAACCCCTGTTTTATTTTTTTATATATATATTTAATGTTATGGGGGGGTGATTTACATGTTACAGCCTAGAGCATGCAAGTTTACATTAAACTCGCATGCCCTTGCCTGTAACTTGCAAAATCACAGGTCGCAGGCACTCGCATGCCCTTGCAAGCAGCCTACAGGTTTGTGAATTTGCTCGGTGTTTTGGAAGTGCAAGGGCAAGAGGCTGGAGTCGAGTCTGGTCGATCAAGTTAACCCTTTCCTCAATTGACCACCCAACTTCTTAGTGCATAGATCCAATTAACTATAAAGCTGATTCACCAGGTTGTTACGACCCATCCTGATTTTAGTTAATTATGGAGCTTTTGGATTTATTGCCCTCGTGCACCCATTCACTGCCTCCACGTTTTTATCCATATCCAACTGCTTGAACGGTGTCTTCGTTTGGACGTGTGTGCGTCTACCTCTCCTGCTTCTGGACTCCATCACCTGCGATTAGAAACCATTACACAGCGCAACAAACATACAAAAAACATGCTGCTTCTATATGAGAATTGACATTAAAAAAAAAACACCTTTTAAACACTAATATTCCCAAAAATGGAGCTCGGACACAGAAGAAAGCAATTATTACCTTAGAAAGTATTTGGGTCGTTGATGGAACGTTGCAGCTTGGAGAAGATCCCTCTAGCCTTACGCTTTTCCATTGCCCTTGATTCAATGTCAAAGTTGGAGTGGTCTAAGTCCTTCTGAGTGCGTCTCATCAGCAGGTTCTATCACGGCTTCTATCTATCCGGGGAACAGAGAAACAAATGATTTTCGTGCAAAATGATTATCCTGATAAATTGTTTTTCATCGACTCTGTGTATCAACCACCTCTGTGAATAGATTGCTTACTATACAAGAAAAAAAAAATTACTAACAGAAAATAAAATCATTTATTTCAGGTAAAGAAAAAGCCTTTTTCGTAGATTATACTATAATTTTGTACTCGTGCACAAAGATTGAGCTTAAAATGAAATGTCCTGAAAACCTACAGGGTCACGGCCAAAGAAGCAGGTGAGTGAAAATATAATGAATTCAAAAAAAATATGAAACACATAAAATCTCATTTTAATGTAAAAATTAACATTGGTTATTTATTAAAAAAATACATAAAAATAAACAAGGAATAGACGAATAACGTCTAATGATACATAATGATACATTTTGCTCATGCAGTGCTTATATCCCCCTGTTCAGGGTTCTTTAATTATCCCCCACCCCACTACACACAGGATAGGGAAAGAGAGGGCCAATTGTCACCCCCCCCCCTTGGTTAATAGGGGGACCTAGAGACCCCATAATGTTTCTATTTTTGTCTTTTTTTTTCATTATTTAATGTAGCCGGGATGTGATTTTGCGAGTCTCAGACAAGGACATGCAAGGTCTCATTATCCTTGCATGTCCTCGCTTGTAACTTGCAAAATTTGGCCTCAGACACTCGCCCCAACTAGCTTAGATTTGTGAGTCTGCGAGTTGTTTGGTGAGCGTAAGTATGCGACTGGACTTGAGTATGGTAAGTCAAGTTAACCCTTAACTGGACTGAGCCCTTCTGAGTGAGTAGACCCAATAGATACATTTTGAGTATTGCTGTGAAATTTAGGGCACAATTGGGAACAATGAGTCTAAATTCTAAAGTTTAATTCCCGATATAATTTTGCATCCATTTCACCTATTGAAGTATTGGTAGCGCTAATAAATACATTTAATGAACAATCCAAGCAAAGCAGTCATACCGGTGATATCGCCACCCTGCACATTGCACAGTGCATGCGCCAGTATCTCCCCTGGTCTGGCTTCGTAAAACTGCATCTAAGTGAACAGTCGGAATTTTTAACTTCAAACGCGGTCAATTCAGCTCGTTAACTTTAGCTCCTGGGTTTATCTGTATTTTTTTTTAATAAAGTCACAGACTGGTTTAAAATATGAATAATTACTCAACACATTTTTGTAAAATGCACATTTTAATTACTC
>VKOC01010426.1:0-13114 GCA_009364415.1 Spea multiplicata
TTTATGTATGTCCTTCCCTTAAGCACAGATGTTTTCTGCGCCAACAACAAAATACTATATTTCATGAATTTGCATTCAGTGAGACGCACCATTTCTGCTGGCGGCCGTTAGGTGTCGCTGTGACATTCAGATCCTCCATTACTGTCCTTCCCTGCCAGCCAGCTTTCGCATCTCTATTGCAGGGGTTGGCGGAAGTGCCGCGTAAGCTTGTTGCCTTCCACCAGCCGGCTGCGATATGGACCGGGTCGGAATGCAGCTGCCGCAGGGTCCGGGTTCGTTGTGCTTTGATAAGGACGAGTTCATGAAGGTTCGGGCTGCTTATTATTTAAGTTTATTATTTTCAGAATAACTGCTCGCCTACGCAATAAGTAATTGCATACAAAAATGCTAATAAACCTGTCATGTAATTAGACGGTCATGAATAATATTATTATGGGATATGTGCCATGACCATTGCTTCAAACAAGACCTATTCTGGATAAATACGGTATATGGCTTGATTGCAAGTGCCATACTTATTACAAAAAGAAAAGCTGAATATTACTAACAAACAGGAGCCTGTGTTGCTTCTTCAGAAATTAAAATCCTTCTTACCCTCCTCTTTATGATAGGGCAGAAGATGTGTATATAATAATGCAAATGTGATACATTTTCCGATGGGATATGTATAAAACATGACATCCAGTGGGCTGGGCTCAGGACTGGACTGGACTGGACTGAGATGGGATGGCACTGGCACTTTAAGGCCAGCGGCTGCCTGATGACATAAGTTCAGTTGCCGGGTGAATATGCACAGCCACAGACTATGTTCTATGCTTATGTAGCACATGGCCAGGTATATTCACACTCTGCAGCACCTAATCTGTCACTGCATAGGATCAGATCAGTACATTGCGTTGTTGGCCAGTAGCCCACCAGGTATATGCTCTGTGTGCCAGATTGCCACTCTGCGTCTGACTGGTCATATCAGCAACGTTAGTTCGGTTTCTACGGTCCAAAATCACTGTTTACACATAACTCCCCAAGAAACCGTCATGTACACTTTAAACACCTTATAATGACTTTACTGTTGTAGTATAGAAAGTTATGTTCTTCTAGGATATCTTATATCAGTGTAATGTAGAGTTGATAATTGTTTAATGTATTAGTCAATACACACCAATCATTTCATTTCTCTGCTGATATTGATGTATTATCCATAGTAACATAAAATTGGTTGGTGAATAAAAACACATAGGCCATTTAGTTTGCCAATACGTAACTTTTATAAAACCTTGAAACCTCCTTGTACGTGTCATATGTTCAGGAAACAAATACTGTTACTGATACCTTCTTGGGGTATGCTATCCCCGGCTTTCCTCTCTCCCAAGCTGTGCATAATTTCTTTGTTATGGAGGCTACAAACTTTCTAGTTCTAAAATGCTTTAGTGAAGCATATCCTTCCAACAAACAGTAGAAGAGGTAGGCTTAGGTTTTATTGGGAAGACACAAACTCTTAAGCAATATTAAATATTGTATTAAGGTTACAGTTGAAATTTGATATCTCAGACTTGGACCCAATGGGGCTCAAATTCTCTTCCCAAGTCATCTGAGACCACTAAATGTGCTGTGAATGCTACTAAAATCAGTATACGGACTCTCACTGAGTGATATGTACATGTTACAGAATGTCTTCATAACTTAATCTTTATATTACATTAACATGAAAGTTTGATCTTCACTAGGATGGGTTCGATGTTGATAATTTTATGTCAGAATGCAGAAAACGTGTACAGCTGGAGGATCTTCGGGATGACTTGGAACTATATTATAGACTTCTCAAGACAGCTATGGTAGAGCTGATCAACAAGGACTATGCAGACTTTGTGAATCTCTCCACCAACTTGGTATATTTCATTTTATATTCAGTATTGCTTTCAACTTTTTTATTTTTATTTTACTTTGTGTAACAAGTCAGATTTGCAGTTTTTTGTAGCCTGGTTCCCTCTCAGAAATCTATTTAGTGCCAGTCCTAAACAACCAGCAGCTGTTAATATATCCATTTTAATAAAAAAAGGGTACCAATACAACATTATTGTGAGAAAGTGAATGGTGAATGAATGAGAAAGTTTGTAGAAGAGCTTTTAGTTAAATCTCCCATTTCAATTTACATCATAAAGAGCCAACCCCAGTGAGCCTTTGTTCCAGGAATTGGTCTGATGGCCCTGTATGAAACACATTTAAGGCAGTAAAAATTTCCTTGGTCCACTCACTGTTAAATAAATTAAGTAAAATACATTTTGCTAGGCATGGTCCTTCTTAATGCATAGTGAATTCTGGGGGTTCAAACCGCAACTCATTTTATTGAATAAACCAGATAGAATCAAATAACATGTCCAATTGAGGCATATATACAGAGAGAAACAAAAAAGACACATAAAAATAAAACAGAATGAATGAGACAGATGACCCACAGCAGTTAATGATAGCTCTGCTGCCCCTTTAGATTTTCCCCATGTGCCCATTTTCTCACCCCATCTATGGGAAGGTTTTTGAAACACATCATCAAATTGCATCATTAGGTGATATCTGATCCCTTACTACTGTGGTTTATATGCTAGAATAACGTATATAATGTAGTTTATAAAAATGACCTTTTCTTTAAGACGAGAAAAACTACTAAATCTCACTTAGCTGGGCGAAGCAAATTAAGCAATGTTCTTTAAGACGCTTGTTCCGTGTTTTTTTCTTTCACACCGTATAATATTTACTTAGTAAAAATAAATAGAGGCATGTTTAACAGGATGATGGATCTTATCTGCAGCAGCCATGCGTGTGTATAAATAATGGCAGGACCTTTGTTTTATTGTGCTCTTGGTGAAAGTCCTCACGTTTCCAGAGCTTTCACAGTGGAACTCCAAATAGATACCGTGGAATCTGCTTGCTCAAAGAGAAAGTGAACCAGATTATTTGTATTTTTAAAACAGTATGAATCTTTCAATGCATTTGCTTTACTTTACCTTTTGAGCATGTGTTCTTCTTGATAAAAGTGAACAAATATTCTATATCACCCCACTCATATACGTGTAGCCGTGAAAGCTTGCACACTGATATAATTTACAAGCATAAATACTGTACTGCACAAGTATGAAGTTTAACCCTAGCATTGGGTTAAAAGTCTTCCAAACTAATGTTGCTATGCTTGGAAACGTCCAACGTTGAATATGTGTTTTGGTTCTCTTGTTGACCAGGTTGGAATGGATAAAGCACTGAGCCAACTTTCAGTACCATTGGGACAGCTGTGGGAAGAAGTCCTGGTATGGCTGACCGCTTTATGATTTTTTTGGTTGTTGTCTAAGATATTGTTATTTCTCCCGGAGTATTCAGTTGAGGTTGATACCTATTGGACCAACATAGAAGAACATGTACCGTTACGTACGCTTTCAGAACCTCAGAGGTTTTTTTCTTCAGATGGAAACATGAACACAGTGGTGAAATCAAATATCTTATTTGATAAGAGTTACAGTCATTTACAATTATATATGTATATAGCGTATGTCGTATAGGAAATATTTTTTTTTCCGGCACTGTCCCTTTAAATCTATAAATCTCATTACATAGGATTTGGAAAACCACAGACGCACCTAATCTAGTCATTAGGTATGCACTGTCCTTTGTTAGTAGAATAATATAGAATATTAATAGACGTATTGTGTTGTATTTACCATACATGCTGTAACTTTTGAATATAATCTACCATCTAAATCATGTTACCAATGAGTATGTAAATTATTTTTCTGCATATTAAAAAAAATAATAATAATTGCAACGTCTGTGCATATTTTATTAATTTCTTTTATTCAGAGTCTGAAGACATCGGTAAGCGATGTCATCCGGGATGTAGATGAGCGTTTGGCTAAACGTGAAGATATAAGAAAAAAGAAGGTACGAGCTGTGTATTTAGAACACTTGTGCTAACATAATCATTAAAGAGTCCCTTTCAAACATACTGACCTTTTTGAGAATACCAAAACATAAATAAATTTTTCCCTTTTAAAATGCATACTGCATAAATCCAGATGTTTTCTGTACAGGAGAAATTCAGGTTGTGTAGTGCTGTAAAAGGCCTTTAGGTTACCTTAAATTTGTAGTTCATCGACTCAGCGTCGTTCCTTAGGTTCCCATTACAATGCAGGAATTCGTCCAGGCCTTTGCTATTCAAATAGTTGCATGGGAGGCAATTGAACAACCTCTTGCCCCTATACTTGTTGAGGAAATGCGTGTGTGAATAGAGTTTCAGGGCTTGAATACAGCTGAGAATTATATTCTTTAATGTTCAGTACTATACTTGTTAGCACCCTGTTTTTTTTTCTCTCCTTACAAAAATCTATTAAAAATTTACACAAAAATAACACCATATACAATAATATAGTGGTTTAGTTTAAACTGGTGTCAGTAGAAATGAAAATCAATCTACTGAACCCATAGAAATGGGTTATCTTTATAAACGAAAAGATTTCTTTATCTTTATCTACAGATGTGTGTTTTAAGGATGATTCAAGTCATTCGCTCAGTTGAAAAGATTGAAAAAATACTCAACTCCCAAAGCTGCAAAGAAGGTGGTTCTGATCAAAGCAGGTCAGTAGAGTGATGCCATCAGTTAATGCATGTAAGTAGATGCAGCCAATCTTGGGTGGCTAGTGTTTCCGCCAAACCCATTGCTAACAGATGTATAAATTAATCATATAGACACCCATTGGCAGTAGGATGGGTCGTACTGAAGAGCTCAGTGACTTTAAACATGAAATAGGTGTCCTTGGCCGAGCATCTGCACAGAAGCTGAAGATCGCTACTCTCAATGCCAAGCGTCCGTAAGAGGGGTGTAAAGCATCACGGTACATTGTCAGTGGACTCTGGAGGGATGAATAATGCTTCACTGGAAGTCTGATGGACATGGCTGACAACACCATATTAGTGCCCATAGTTTTGGAATAGAATGTCCAACAAGCTCATATAGGTGTGATGGTCAAGTGCCCCCATACTTTTGTTCATCTAGTGTTGCTGTGTCCTTATGTTACAATACAAGCATAAGACTATATTTTTAACTCACAAATACCTTGCATGGAAATGGCACTTATGGAAATTGAAATTCCAAGCAAAAAACAAAAGGCATGCAAATAATAGGCAGAAGTTATTTTTTTTATTGGAAATAAAATAATATTATGTGATTATGTAAGTAGTCTGGTATTAAAATAGTTGGGACCTTCCCAAAAGGAAACATTATCAATGTGAGGTTTTTTTGTTACTGCTCAGAATGAAAGTAGCCCTTTTGGCTAGTAAATTCTAAATTTATTGGTATGTGAGAAGTTTATTCAAAGGAGATGCCTTTTATTGGACCAACACAGAAAAGGGTGTAAAATGACACTTCTTTATCCATTCTTTTTTTTTAAGCCCGTTGTTGACTGGACAGGTCCTGGAACGAATTGCCACAGAATTTAACCAGTTACAGTTTCATGCAGTCCAAAGCAAGGGCATGCCTCTGTTGGATAAACTGAGACCTGTGAGTATCTGAAATTAGATGTATACCGTTCATGAATTATTTGCTAATGGCATGGACAGGAACAGGGCAGTTGTGGTCAAAGCTCTCTCATTTCACTATTCATTATGAAAGGACAAAATTGTCAGGTTTCTCCATCACGAAGAGCTGAGCTGGCCCTGTATAATACATAATTCCACATCCAAGAAGACTTTAAACAAATATTGCTGATTTAACTATACATTATACAGGACCAGACAAGCTGTTCTTGAAGCAGAAGCTCACCGGAGTAACCTTCATTATGAATTCACAACTCACATGAAGACTCTACTTTTACTGAATAAACCACATTGTTTTAGTTTCAAGTCATAACTGAACTTCACATCTTTAAAATATGTATGAGAAGAACATCTGAAAATGTGGCAGTTTGCAGTATGAGATGTGAGTTTTAGCTTGTGCACTATTAAGGAGATCAGTTTTCTTAGCTATGGATGTAGATATATGAAGCTTTAAAGAGCATTTATAAATGTGGGAATGTATTCCTGTACTTTTGTGGGAATGATAGTCATATGGCAAGATCATATGATCCTACAGGTGTATACCATTAGCCCAGCTCCCTAGAACACGAGGTTGGCCAGGTTAATTTCTTGTAACATGTATGTTTTATATATAATTACACATAATTATATATACACACACACACATACAAAGCTGACCACATTAACAGTAATTTAGAGTGCTTTCTAAAAATGTGTTTTCTTTCTCTTTGCCTTGAAGCGTATTGCTGGCATAACGGCCATGTTACAGCAGTCTCTGGAAGGTCTGCTCTTAGAAGGTCTTCAGACTTCCAACGTGGATATAATACGTCACTGTTTACGGACATATGCAACAATTGACAAAACCAGAGATGCGGAAGCATTAGTTGGCCAGGTGCTGGTGAAACCTTATATTGAGGAGGTAAACTTCATCTGTTTAACATCGACTGTTTGTGTAAATATCCTCTTTGATTATGGGCCACTGTTACTGGAAGCAGATATACATACGTTGTCAACTTGCATGGAAACCTATATGTATTATGTAGTACACGGTCTGTGCTGGCTTGGCATCGACCATCTCCCCAACCGGTCCATTGACTAAGGAACGCTGTACCTAATAATGTGGTAGAGAAGTTAATTTGTCACATTTTCTTAAAAACAAGAAAAACGTAATGTGTTCCAGGTCATATACTCATTATAGCCATATACCTACTCCATGCATATTTATATGCATTAACCTTTACAGTTTGTGCTCGACGGTTGTTACACATGTCCACCGTCACTGTCAAAACTTCCTTACGTTACACCTAAGCCTCTCGCCCTTCTTCCTTTAGATTTCTTTAAAGAGATAATACTGTCATTTTAAAGAAATGGTTTGTTGATCAAGCTCTGTTTAGATCTGCTCATCTTTAACCTATGATTTCTGTGCTTGCAGGTGATAGTGGAACAGTATGTACAGTCTCATCCCAACGGGCTACAAGCCATGTATAATAAGCTCCTGGAGTTTGTTCCTTACCATTGTCGGCTTCTTAGGGAAGTAACAGGAGGAGCCATATCCAGGTAATAATCCTATTCACCTACCTTCCTCATCCCTACGTGGACCAACTTGAAACAACCATACATATTGTAATTAGGATGTAGTGTAACAAATTAAAAACTGATGAAGAGTTAATAAATGTCTGTAATAAACTGTCCAACTGCTCTCCATCACTGGACAAGGTAAAGGGTATGGAAACCATTGAAGCTCTGGTTGACAAATTGACGGTTATTTGGAATATTAGGTAAAAACGTCCCATAAGAGTGTAGTGTGATTTTCTTAAATGGACTGTATGAGGCGCATGAAATAGCCGGAAAACACAAGTTCAGGTGGAAAAATATACATTAATGCAAATCTGGCATTGTTAAATAAATAACATTAGAAGTACATGAAAGTGTACGTTGGTGTTCAACTTTAGCTGTCATGGTGTAGAATGACCACTTGAGGGCCTGATATAACAAACTGTTGAACAATATCCTTGGTGCATAACTGTGGTTGTATATTTTATTATTACCGTTTCATTTATTAAGCACCAACAAATTACGCAGCGCTGTGCAATTTTAACACAAACATAACAAATATACATTAACACATACAGACACAACAGCTGTTGCGAACCCTTCCCATGAGCTTTATGGTACTTTTACACAAAGGTTCTGGCAAGAATGGTGGGCTTTTGAGGGCCCCACTTGTCAGCTTACAATTTGAATTGTATTTCATACATGTTTTTTAATTTTTTTAATAGTGATAAAGCAGACATGGTTCCTGGGTATGACTTTTTATTGACCTCTGTTTGGCCCGAAATTGCACGAGGTTTAGAGGAAAAATTACCGTCTCTTTTCAGCCCAGGAAATCCAGACATATTTCATCAGGTAATTAAAACATTGGTCTTGCCATTTTTGTAATCAGGATTTTGTATTGTACAATGTAGCGTCATGCTTCATGTTTGCAGCTCTGTCTGTGCTTCACCCATACTTTCAGCTTTATGTCATGCAATTTAAATGCACTTGAATGCAAATGATACCTGAGGGGTCCCTTTAAATTCGATATGATGTCCCTCTTGAAAATGCATGAAGGTATTCTACAGAATCCCCCCATATACATTCCCCCCACCCCTTGGTTACTTTCTGTACCGGAGATGTTTTAGGCTGAACAGATCTCGCTGCACGTGACATTACCGGTCGGTTCCAGTGATGAATGCTGTGGGCACGGATCTATTCAGACCCCGGTAGACTAAAACATCGGCACATGGAGGGGGTGGAAAACTGCAACTTCTCCCTAAGTTAAATATATTTTTCCCCAATTTTAAACATTGCATATGAAAGTATGCTTTGATTGTTTAGGGGCTCTTTCAGTTTATATTTTTTTATGAATATCTTTAACATATCCTGATTTAACATACATAGTAGGTAATAATGGCTCATGGCATTCTAAAGAAAGATCCACCTTGCCGATGTAGTACAACTGAAATAGCTGAAGTCCTGAATTAGGACAGGTCAGGTCAAAACAGATACAGACAGCGTCCATAGTTTGCTGTCTGGTCCATAAATGATTTAGGGACCAAACTGATATCTTTGTTGTCATCATACTGAATAGTAGTAGTATGTAATAAAAAAAAAAAAAAAAATTATCATACTTGAAAGGGATTTTTTTATTGCTTTTATTTTACTGCTTTTATTTTTTCCTTTTAGAAATACACCATAAGCATGGACTTTGTGAGAAAGTTTGAGAGACAGTGTGGATCTCAAACTAGCGTTAAGCGATTACGAGCTCATCCGTCCTATCACAGTTTTAACAACAAGTGGAATTTGCCCGTGTATTTCCAGATAAGGTGAACACGTGACTCTTTTACTCCCAAAAATGTTCGGGTCAAAAACCTATGCCAGGGTTATCGCTGCACGAAATCCGTTTGAAGCTTTCATAGGGGTTAAGTGAAAAGCAAACAGATTCCATAATGGCTACATTTGTATTTTTTTGCCAATTTACTTGTTTTAACAGTATATTTTATTCCATTGGTCCAACACTTCTTAACACAAAAAGGGGGAGGAGGATTCCAAGATGCTTTATATTAACCCTAGATTGTAAGCGTAAAATTGTAAGTTACTTTGTCGGTTCTGGTTTCTTGTATGTACTGTATCAAGTACTATTCTTTATTGTCACTAAGATGACTTGATGAGCCCTAAGAACAGTGTAGATAAACCTCCTATACCTAGTCGTTTAAAGAGTGGATTGTCTCATGTCTAACCACTGCTGAGTTCAGCTCTTTAGCCAAGCTTAACCCATGAAGGTCACTTCATTAACAGAAGCTCTGAAATATTATAGGGAATGCTGAAAGAGTAACTGCAGGCTTTGCATGACATAATGAAATCTCCAAGATAGCTAATACTAATTCATGCATAATGTTTAACAAAAGATATTAATAGGTACCCAAAACTGGTTTCATGTTTGATATCAGTGTTATGTACTTATGAATAATAAAGGTTATGCCGAAGTTTGGGAGAGTATTTGCTGCACCAAAAAGTATGACAATATTTTGTTTTCCTGTTTAGATTTAAGGAAATAGCAGGATGTCTTGAATCCGCTTTGTGTGCTGGCCTAGAAGATGCACCAGGTAAAATATCCGAGTGGATGATGTGTAGTTATTTTATAAAATACATTTTGATAACACCTTTTATGTTGCACTGTAATGGCCTAGGGCATCGAGGGTATAAAACATGTTGTAGTAGCAGTGCTTGAGTTGTATGGCCTGTAATCTGGATATTCTATCATGCTGTAACCAGTGAGCCTCTGTACAACACAAGAAGTGTGTGTGTGTGTGTGTGGTCGCAGTTGTCTCATGCATACATGTGTTTGCCTTCCCTCTCAGCTGGCAGTCCTTACTGTCTTCGAGCTTCCCATGTCCTCTGGACCTGCCTGACGTCCTGCTGGTCCGATCAGGTCTTTTTACCTTTACTGGCGCATCGTTTTTGGAAACTAACGCTTCAATTGCTGTCACGTTACTGCTTGTTTCTTAAAGAGGTAAGCCTTCATTATATTCTTATTTATATAGCAGTATTTATAAAACTACGTCTGAATGCAGAAAAAGTAATTTAGGGACATACTGGCAAAAGTGACCCGTAGCCAACCTCAGATTGCTGAAGGTAGATCAGGGTGGAAGTTTTCAGTTCTCGGTTCCCAAAACTCCATTTGCCAGACCGGTTCTGAGGGGTTTTTTTTTGCCTTGGCTGCTAGAAAATAAAAAAAAATAAAAAAACATTAAAAATATTCAGTTAAGATTAATGTTTGAAATGTGGGCCTGATTTTTTGGGCTATTATTTCTTTTCAATGTTTGTCTTTTGAATGCTTATGTCCAGTTAGCATCTCGAACAACAAATGATGGTAAAACTCCGCAGCCAATGAGTAACTTGATCCCCTCGCCTCTGACCACCAGTGACGACCAAGCAAGTGGGTCAGCGCCAGAGTCACAGCCTTCTGTCGTCTCCACACGTCAGCTCATGCTTGTTGTTGCAGATGTTGACAAAATAAAGGATCAGGTACAACCAATAAATAATTGTTGACTAGCTAGCATTACAACACCGACATGTATAAAAGGTAAACTCCATCCCACTCCAGTCATATATTTAACTGAAATGATTATTGGGGTCCAATTTGCATAGATAATTGATGAAGGCATTCTTCTGCTATCAGAGTGAAAGAATGAGACTTCCTTTACTGCAATAAATATACCGGTTTGCATAGAGTCCACGCATTTAATCCCAAAGTACATACAGGCCCAAACAAAAGCCTTCAGTTATGCGAGTGCCGGTTTTTGGGTTTTTATTTTTTTTATTTTTTAGCCTAATGCCCCATGTCTATACAGTTTAATATAAATGGAGGACCAAATCTTGTTGTCATACGATACATTTTTGAGGTTATAATTAATCCAAAACAATTACAAAGATTGCTCAAAATCTAGGTTACATTATAGTTTTATTTGTGATCTTTTTATTTCTTTTAGTTACCAGAGCTAACAGAAGTAATTAGGCAAAAGCTTGATCAGGTTGGTTTCAAGAACATGTCCATAGTAACAGGTGAGACTGCTTTCATATATTTTATACCGGATCATTGAATGCTTTCATTAAGTGTTCCTTATGAGACTTAAGTTACTGCTTTCTATATTCACAAAGGAAACCAATATATTTTACTTGGCAATTTATACAAAAAGTACCATATTACACACTGGGATTTATTCACTAAAGGAGTTGGCAGGAGGGTTGTGGTTTCAACTTACTATGCAGAGTTGTCTACAAGAAGATCTGAACTGCATAGTTCGGTGAGATGACTTTCGAGAATCCTCAGTGGTTAAAATGTTTTATACAGGGCCATCCAAGGAATTATTGGAAGACAAGTTTGCCGTTCCATCTCACTGGCTTCACCCAACAACCAACTTTAATAAATAAATTCCATTGTCGCTGTGTGACATTATTGGAGCTTTTCTCAAAGTCCCAGTTGTTGAGAAAAAAGAAAACCTCCCATCTAGTTCAGCATTTCAAAGTTATTTACTTTCGGTTCCTAACTTGACCATCAAGTTCTTAACACAACCTGGTGTTGGTCACTCAGTATTTTCCTAGAGCAAACTTGTAATGAAAACAGCCCCACCAGAGAATATTTTTTTTATTAAAACACCAACTTTACTTGGCGCAAATGCTGCAGCTTCAGGGCTGCTGCTGATTACCCCTCGTCATTCTGTGTTTGACATCCGTTTTGGCTGCTTGAAACAGCCAATTAATATTCCCAATGAAAACAATAGGAGTGCATTCGGCAGTTATTCGCTGGGGGGGTTGTTCTGGGTAGACCCCCTTGAAACTGTAAGCTGCTGTGCAGGAGACCAAATGCATTTCCTGCGTTGTATGAAGATGTGGTTGGAAAACAATGGTAAATGTATAAGGGGTTTTCATTAGTTACTCAGACACTCAGCTATCAAATGCATTAAAAAGCAGAAGATGGCTGGAGTGTCCCTTAAAGTGCAAGTTGGAAAAATGTTTAACATTTTCGACTAGGTGCATATATAGTAGAACTTAAAGGGTCATGTGCAGTATCTTTTTCTTATTTTTGTGCATATTCTTATTCTGCTTCTTTTTTTTTCTTATAATATGATCTCTGTAGGTGCCTTAGAGGATACTCTTAATGCAATATCCATACCTCTGTTGGCAATTAATAAGACAATTACAAATGACCTTAGCGAGGCCTGCTTTGCTTATTTAAAGAGCGCCCTGGAGGTCCCCAGGCTTTACAGAAGAACAAACAAGGTTAGTACTTGTTGTAATACCATTAGGTTTAAATCCCATGAATATGTGATTCCTCATAAAAAAGGTTATATCCAAAGCTTAATAGTAGTTTGGATAAGGTTGTGCTATGTGTAGAAGGTGACCACATAGTAACCCAGCTGGTCTCAACTCTTGCTGAGTTTCAGTGCTTATTTGTTAACGTTAAATCATGACTTTTTATGCCCCCCCACCTGATTTAAAAACTAGCATTATCTTTCTAAAACTGATCAGAAAAAGTTGTTCTTAAGGTTTAAAGACTCATTGAGAAACACATATTAGCATCCCAATTTCATTGATTAGTATAAATTTATATAAAATTTGTTTTGATTATTAACCTTGCTTACATAATAATTTAATACTACTTAGGAATTACCGACCAAGGCTTCTCCTTATGTGGACAATGCCCTGAAGCACCTTTATCAGCTTCAAAATGAATACAAAAATCTGCTTAAGCAGTCAATCAGAGAGGATTGGCTGAAAGGTGCCTTGTCTGGCAGCATTCAGAGGTATGTATCGAAATGTTTCTAAAGAAAAATTGGTCATAATCAGCACAGTTTTTGCTTTTACAGTAGACATTTTCTATCTACGCTCTCTGGGTCAAAAAAGGTGGCTCAAAGGTAATTTTGTGTATTGAGACATGTTAATCTGGGACTCTATTATGTTGTTTTTGACTGTTATTTATTACAGTGTTATGGGTGGAAGGATGCAGATAAGCACCTCA
>VKOC01010428.1:0-14963 GCA_009364415.1 Spea multiplicata
CCCCAAAGTATTTCAAATGCTGGTATTTTAACACATTCCATGCACTAATTCTACCAACATCCTTTGTAAGAATTTGTGGTAGTAAGTTGTGATCACTTTCTAAGCTTGTTTAAGTCCATGATGTGCCAGGCACATCAATGGTCATTAAGAGATTAAATAGAATACAATGTTTACTGGTGAAAAGGCATATTTTTTACAAATCCTCTTGGTTTTGGCAGACTAGATGACCTAAATGCTTCTTATCTGCTATCAAATTCTATGTTTTGCTATCCTGGTCTAGCTAGGATTAATGCCAGTAAGAATTGTTTCTCTGAGAGTGTTTGTCTGCTAATGTCTATGCAACATCCTAGCATTTGCCTGGAGGCTCCAGAGGGCTTATTACACAGGCTCCAGTGCTCAGTCTTGGTTAGTGGGGTGGTGTTTGACTACAGTCACTCGCTCCCATATTTCACTTGTTTTTGGTCTATTTTGGAGAGTGGAATGTGCCTTTTTTTGTTTGCTGATGCGGACTGAAGACTTCAGTGGGCCTCCCCTCAGGGAGACCCTAAAAGATCTGGCCCACCCAAGGTTTCTTCCAGGGCATATCCCCTCGGGGAGTGCAGCCCCAGAAGACGAAGACGGACTTACTCAGTTTAGGAGCACGGCTTACCTTGTTTTCACATGGACCGCAGTACACGACGAAGAGCACAGAGCTCGGGCTCTCTCTCTCCAAAAAAATCGTTTGTTTTAGTCTGTTAATTCTAGTTTAGTCAAACCCTTTGAATGTATGTAGGATAAAAAGCACTGTGCATATTATTAGCGCTGTATAATTACAACAATTACATATTTACAGTGCAGTTCCCCTCCTGCAGTAATTCCATTGTGATCTCCTCTTATATCATGTAGCAGACCCCTGTAAGTGTAAAACAATTAGTATTTTTTTGTGTTAATAATTTAAAAGAAGTATCTCTAATTGGTTTTAGCCATTATACAGAAGAATATATTTTTTTTCTCTGTATTGACATACTTTTATATATATAAATATTAACTATATGTATATATTTAAATATTATATATATATATATATATATTGAGGGTTATGTGCGTGTTTCATAGAATATCCATTTTGTAGCCTTGGTCTTACATTTAGCTGCCTTGTTGCAATATTTCTCATTGGCAATATATCTTATTGGCATTATCAAAAAATACACTCCTTGTGACCTTGTATGAAGGGAACTTTTATTTGCATCACTCATGGAAATTAGTATTGGATGGTTGGAGCGTGCTCATACCTTAACCATATTATGATTTCCACTGGTATCTGGTATTCCAATGCTTCAAGGACATGAATTTACCATTAGATTTCCTGTAATTTCTGTGCACTACTCCCATTTCCTGGATACAGAGGAAAGATTTTTCTCCCACCATGTTTTTCTATATAGGCCGTGATTAAATGAATAATACATTTTCGTATTGCTGTGTGCATTAGATATATTAGCGCTATATAGGGATAATCATGCTGCTCTAGAAGTTAAGATGCATTTTGCCATGGTGTATGCATAGGGTGGGTTTTATCACAGACATGTTGCTTTTTTGTGCTTATTTTAATATATAGTTCGGGTAGATTTATTAAGTATTCAAAACCGTTACATTTTGGGTTTGTGGGCTGCTTAAATGGTACAGTGGAAATCTGATAAAATAATAGCCTCACGTACTCTATGACACTCTAGACTTTGATGCAGCCCCACCAGCAAAGAATCATATTAAAGAATGTTGTGAGTACTTGTAAGATGCATTTGTCAACCTATAAAATAAATATATAAAATGAATCACTTATCTTTAGGAGAACCTACAGCTCCAGAGCTGTAGTGAAACTTTCCAACTCTGGTCCCATTAATCATTAATCTCTGGAGCAGAGAAGTGCAGAGAATGCATGTGTGTGAGGGGTGCGTGTTTGCACCCCCTGGAACTCTCAAAGAAGCAAGGACTGTAGCTGACTGACAGTGTAGGACTGCTTTAGTGTTTCTGCCAAATTCCTCCATGCATTTGCAAGGGGGGTCACACAATATCTAAAGGGACCACTCAGCTATTAACTGCATTATAGTGCATATAATGGCTGGAGTGCCATAAACATGAACTGCCTTGCAGAGAGGAAAACATGACTTAATTAAGAATTTTACACCAAAGTGGGCCTGCAGTCTTGCATGTCTTGTTTCCATTATTTTGTCAGTGCACTTAGGATAGCAGGGTACTCTTTCAGGCAGCAATGAATAGGAGAAAACACACATGGGAAAAATAAATCTTAAATAATAATGTCCGATCTACTGCATTCTTTTACAGTGACTGGTTGTCAATGCAATTTTTCACCAAATGCTGCTCCAAAGAAGGTTTTGTCCTTGAAAGTAACAAGCTAGTAGTGAAAACGCATCTGGTTAACTTCATAAATGAAAGGTGTTTTTTGTGCCTTGAGTTCAAGTTAAAGTGCTATATTGTTTGTACAATATATATTTTTAGTAATCGCATTATAGAATATGTACAATTTGCACAACACTTTGACTGATCCTGGTACCAATAAGAGAATTCCTGAAGATAGGTATCTGAAGTTTTAATGTGTTATTTTTTTATGTTCCAAAAAGGTATACTAACCCAAAAAAGTAAATGTATTATTTCCTTATTATTATTATTATTATTAGTTCCATCTATTATTGCATATCAGAAAGGTTTGTAACCCGCTCGGCACCCCTCTCTCTCCTCTGCGAGCCCTCTAGCTTGGTCTCGGTGCCGGCTTGTAATGCTGAGCGCCGGAATATGGCGTCATTTCCGGCGCTCAGCAGTAAAGCGCTGCACCGTGGCAGAGCAGGGAGAAAAAAACAGTTTTCTTGTATTTAAGGCCACAGAATTAGCATGCGTAGGAATCAGGATCTTACCAAATATTCCCAGAGGTTCCTGTCTCATATTATTTCTCAATCCAGAGATAGTTATATATATTAACGCTGGACCTCTTCTACTGTAGGGTCACCATGATGTGTCTGTCAAATATACATTTATATCAGTGACCTAAATTCAAAAAAATGCACAATCCGCAGCTTAATAAATGAACTGCAACATGGTTTAATTTGTTATGAATGGTCAATGATTATCAATAAAAGATTAAAAAAAAATCTTTATCTTGGACCTTATGTTGTCTAATATAGTGATGCAACTTGCAATGCTTTCACTTTCTGCCATATATCCATTTTCAGGTGCCAAAGTTCATAGCAAGAAGAATAATACAAAGAAAACTTTACACAAAGTAACAAATTAATGTGTAGTTGTAACTAACATCAGACAGTAGCATTTCCTCGCTGTAATTAAAAGTATATAATATATTAAAATGTAGCTTTTTTTGTGTGATTCACATAAGGTCAGTGTTTATACCCGATAACCCATCTTCCAACTCTGCGCACACAATAAGAACTGACGCATTAAAAAGACCCTATTATAAAATCGTGCTGGTTAATTATTGGTGACTGTAACAGACAGATAAAAGATACACGTTGTGCTTTTTTGCCTAAAAGTGTGAAAATGTTAAAGAAAAAGCAAGAGTATTTGAAATGAATTGCATTCTGGCATTTAGCATTTTAGCTGTGCTGCTTCTAGTCCTAGCACACCAGGTTAACAAAAGTTAATTGTCTATTACATTTGAGAATTAAATAATATACAGTAAAAACCATTAGAAAAAGTAAGTATTTCCCCAGCAATGAGAGCATCACGGTCAGCTTATATATGCCCATCAGGAAACGCCAGGGCTGCGGTATATGACCGCCAGGGCTGCGGTATATGATGGTTACTATATAAATCAATAATAACTATTAAATGCTAGAACAAAACTTGAGTATCCTATTGTAGGCTGTGCTTTGTGAGGGAGATCAGTGCTGTTGGAGACAGGTAAATCCTTCTGTTAAAGTTAGGGCAACGATTCTCAATCCAAATACTGTCACTTCGTTCTTGATCTATACACACAATATATAATTATGATAAAAAAAGCCGTCATTTGTCTGAATGGAAAGGAATAGATGTAGCATGTAAAAAAAAAAAAACACAACATGCCAAATTTATACCGGTAAATCTGCAGCAAAGCTCTACATTTGCCCGATTGGAAGAGATATCCTAATCGTTTCCTTGAAATATAGCACTTTGCACTAGAACTGCTTCAATTTTACTTTCATGAATGTACGTCCTAGTGATTACTGATAACTAATGTATCAGTGTGTAGTTCTATTCCAATTCTATTCATACACCATACAAAAGACCAGAAATTGTAAGGTGAACATTCCCAAAGTGAGTCATGTTTTGTCTATTAGTACATTTTCATGGATGTATCAGATTGTATTGCAATTGGAGTACAACAGTAGTGTCACATAAATACAGGCAGCAGTATTCAAAATGTAATGTTTCAGGCTTTGTGGTATACCTGCTTCTTCCATAATAGTTGTGATTGTATAGCTCAGCGTGTGTACCGTTGTATGATGCCTGAAACATTCTCAGAAAAAAAAAAATGCTAGCGAGTGAGGCATGCCAACCGAATGTATGAGGCCCTCAAATGTTCCTCCTATTTAATTGGAAATCAGCTAAGTGAATAATTGTTACAAATGCTGAATTACCGCGGCAGGCTGAGCCCTAAACAAGACTGCAAATGAGGCAGGGGGAATGGAGCTGCATATGAGCTATTCCCCTGGGTGTGCTGTTGCAGATGCTACTGCCTCTCTTAAAGAGAAGCTTGTTTTCCGGGGTCATATAAAGCGCTATGTGCTAAAATATAAACAGTAATACATATGTGAAAGAAAGAGTGAAAGAAGTCAAGAAAACAAACTCTAACTCTCACTACACGGTTGAAGAGACCCTGTTTGCGACAGGATTAAAGAAAAATTGTAGTGGGAGAGAGAACAAAGTTTACTTCAATTTATTAAACACCAATAACAACATAATTTACTGCAATTATGTTATTATATTAGTGTTTAGGGAATTTAACAAAACATTTTTTTACATTTTTTTTAAACATTTCTTCGGAATCTCCCCAAATATATTTAACCCTTTCCAACCCCCCCCCCTGTTAAATGCCTTGCCTGAGATGTGTTATGCCATCTCCATGCATATGATTTACTTACAGCCAATCAGCTCCAGCGCTTGCTTGGGTGAGCACTGCATCCACTTTCCTGTCACTGACTGACTTCTTCAAGCAGCCAGTTAGTGTCAAGAATAGTCAGATCATGAAGGAGAGCAGAGTCTGGTAAGTGCTTTAATATAGTTATTTATTTAATAGATAATAGATTATTTATTTAATAGATAACCACACTTTATCACTTTGAGTTGGAGGGAAAGTTTATATTACATACCGATTAGGAAAAGTTTAGGTGAATATAAATTCCATTAATCATCTTCCTCTCTACACTAACTGCTCCTCTGAGTTTCACTTGGCTTGGTCTGTTTAGCTTATTCCCAATCAGGAGTGTCATGACACCGTGCTTTGCAGCAAAACTGCAGCTCTTGTAGGGTGTTCCCAGTCTGCAGTGGTCAATAGCTATCGAAAATGGTCCACGTAAGTAAAAACGGTAAACCCGGGACAGGGTCATGGGCGGCCAATGCTCATTGATGCACGTGCAGGGCAAAGGCTGGCCTGTGTGGTCAAATCCAACAGACGAGCTATTGTAGCTTAAATTGCTGAAAGAGTTTATGCTGGTTTTGATAGAAAGGTGTCAGAATTCACAGTGCATGGCAGTTTGTTGTGTATGGGGCTGCATAGCCGTAGACCAGTCAGGGTGCCCATGCTGACCCCTATCCGCTGCTGAAAGCTCCTACAATGGGCATGTAAGCATAAGAACTAAACCACATAGCAAAGGGAGAAGGTGGCCGGGTCTGGTGAATAACATTTTCCTTTACATCATGTGGATGGCCGGGTGTATGTCACTTACCTGGAGAACACATGGCACCAGGATGCACAAGGGGAAGAAGGCAAGCCAGTGGAAGCAGTGTGATGCTTTGGGCAATGTTCAGGAATGGTTTGAGGAACAACAAGTTTAAGGTGTTGACTTGGCATCCAAATTCCCAAGATCATAATCCAATGTGCTGTACAAACAAGTCTGATCCCTGGAGGTCCCACGTTGCAACTTACAGGACTTACATCACACCTTACAGAAGGTCAAGTGGAGTCCATGCCTCGATGGGTCAGGGGTGTTTTGGCGGCAAAAGGGGGACCTACACAATATTAGGCAGGTGGTCATAATGTTATGGCTGATTGGCATTTACATATATATTTTTTTTCCCTACACATTTTAATTCTTTTTTCTCATCTTCTTTTGGACATTTCTACAACTTTTTTATTTGCATTATCATTAAAAGTTTTGTTTTAAAGGGGACACATTTCAATGTTTATTGAGACTTCGGAGGAGAAGCATGGTCGACTGGTTGCTCTTGATTGTGTTAAATCCTTGAGAACTGGAAGCTTCCAGAGGGTTACAAGCTATTATCTATCAATACAAGTAATATATCTTGTGTTAGATTCCAGCGGATCAATATATAGTGGAAACTGTTTAGATGATCTAAAAGGACACACCATTCATGTTTAGATGACATTTATTGTTATTTGGTACACCAGTTAGAGTATTCTTTCTGCTTGGAGAAAGAGACATATTCCCCTAGCAATTATAGAGGAAAAGTAATAAAGCCCTATATTTCTCGACTCTAGCTATTTTAAAACTTAAGACTTTATTTAATCACAGAATCTGTAACAAATGTGTTTTACATATCGGTGCTTACTCGTGAATTACTATTTCTGTATGCAAACCAGCAGCGTGTCAATTAGCTAATAACACATGCCATGTGTGGGACAGAAGTTAAAAAAGTATCTTCTGATAAAATATCTGTTTGTAGTTTTATCCTGGAGTTTGGTATTTATTTAAAGGTTTTACACAGTTACATATGAAATAATCCAGCATTTTAAAGTTCATCCTTAAATCCAGATTCTTTTCTTTTCCAGCATTTCTGAGATTACACATGTTTTTCAAATAAAAATAGAATGCCCCAAGTTTGGAGTTAAGTCTGATTAAAATCAATTATATTTAGAGTCACATAAAATGAATCTGCTTTATATTTTGTTTTGTATTCCAACTGCTAGAACATTTCTTCCTTGTACAGTGACATGATAAAATAGTCACTTTTTACCCTAATATCAGTTTTAGTTTAGTTCCTAGTTCTAAAGTGCAATTCACACTCACAACCGTCTCACCCACTGACACATTTAATCTGTCAGCATGACTTTAGCGATTACCATTTCAAGCTGCTGTGTCGTGATTTATATCTGCTTGTCTGGGGTGACTGGATCTGTTCTGGATCTGTCTTGTGCATATGGTGGCTTGGAATGGCCCTTTAACTATTGTGAAGTGCTGTATGTTTAAAAGATCTGTTCTAAATGCGCAATGGTGGCTGCTAAGAAGATTGAGCAATTACAAACAGTCCATTGTGACCATCCGAGGAACCATGTTTTAAGAACGTTTGGTTCACATTTACCTGTAGCTGCGATTATTCATAAGATACCCACCAAACGATTGCTGGATGATATTGCTGGATATATATATGTTTGTTTGATTCTATGGGTCATTTTGTGTTCTCTCTGAATGATTGATCACTGGGGAGGGGGGTAGATTTGCATAGGCACTTGTTTGATAAACACATTAAGCACACTGAGATAATTACAGATAATCTACAGCCGGCAAGCTCTTTATCACAGCACAACACAGGAGGCTTGGGAGTAGACACTAGACTGGCGGCATGCCGTGCAAATTGTTCAATGCTCGTCCAGGAAGCATGTTCACAAAAGAGGATAATTTGGCTCAGAGTTTCTAGCACACAGAAGAGAAAGATATAGACTCTTTGCAACGTCACTGATATTCTGACATGGATCTTCTTGCCTTATCTGTGGATACGGATTTTTTCTGTACTGCAGAATTACCTTGGTATGGTATTGAAAATCAAAATCAAAAACCAATATTAATTAGTACACCAGTTAGTAAGAATATCATTGCCATGATAATACGTGCACACACACGTATATGTAATCTTTAAACCTGTCTATATATACAGGTTAAAAAGCAAGTTAAAGATTCCATTGATAACTATAATTTCCATGATTATCAAGTAGTGCACGAGAGGCTGAGGATAATGGGAAATGTGATTGAGCAGTCACAGAGCTTCCTGTTAGTTACAGGTGGTTTAAAAGATACCACTCTTCTAATTTCTTTGCCCTAGTAGATAGTATGTGATGATACCTAACAGGATTAACTTAAGTCATTTCTTTGTATGTTCTCGTGATGGCTGGATAAATACTATGGCTGGGTTTTTAAAAAAATAAGAGCCCAGTATTCTTTGTCAAGCTAATAATAAAATGCTTCTGCGTTATGACCCTATTTAATCTGGAGTGACAAGGTCAGATGTGAAATTTATAAGGCTATTGACCCTGGTCTAACCTCGGCTGATCACAGCTGCTTTTCAATTTAAGTTTTCTGAGCTACAAATTAAAATTAGACCCTAATGTTTCAGCAGAAGTCGTTTATTTCATATAACAGATACATATATATATATAAGCTGAGAGGATTGCAACAAATTGCCTTAAACCATATTCATATTTTTTAATATTCTAAAAAACATTTGACCGTAAAGCTTAACACCGATTCTTTAATTAGAGGGTCATTGTTGAGGAAACCAATGTTTTGTGAGAATCTTGTTGTTAACAATATTATTTGTTTGTTTTTTTTTCTTCTTGAGCCCTTGTTGGCCTCACTTGACAAGAGCAGGCTAATGTTACTAACAAAAAAAATACATATATCGTATACCATAATAGCAAAGCAAAGTGAAATGCTGCCAGTATTTTGCAATATAAATACAACATCATCTTTAATTTGGTAATGAGGGAGGCTAGCAGGGCAAGGGCTGAGACATTGAGGAAGGTCCCTAAACCAAAGCTTGACTATAATTCATGATACGCCTTCTACTACAGATGCAGTATAGGGCATACTGTGGGATTCCACTCATGTGTGGCTCTTAACATTCATTTGTTCTAAGCTGCAGGTTATTCTGTCGCTCCTAGAATGTTGCTTTCCAAATCTGACACGTATACATGCTCAGAAAGTTTCCAATGAGTCAAAACAGTCCCATTCAGTCTATGTCTCCCATAGCGTACTGTAGAATCTGAGGGTTGTTTGATTTTCTTTACCTGCATTAACTTGACCCTGTTGTTGTGTCTATGCGAGCCGAGAGTGATTTGTGTGCAAGTGCTAATGCGAGTTGGTTGGAGTGAATTTGTGTGTCGGACATTTGCGTGTTTGCAAGTACTCACAGTTTATTAACCGATGTCTGTTACTATCATAAAAAGCTAAGGGGTGTTTCTGGGAAAACAGTAAAGGCATAATAACAAAACAAATAAATACATAAATTAGCAGTTGAACAACCTTCCTTGCTAAGCGCGCGCCACTCCACCTTCCTGATACGAACAGCCCGTATAATCAGGAAGACTGTAATCTATGCACATGCATATAGTTAGAAGTAATGTAGACACAGTTGGGTTACTTTCAATAATATAGCAAAAAGCTATATAAAGAGACCCAACCTAACAAGCACCTGCTGCATTGCCAAATACTGTTATTATTGTGTTAATGCAACAAGCACCATTCCGTCTGTGAATTAATTAGTTTTTTTACACCAATTTCATCATGTGACACAAAGTCCAGCTGTGCCTGAACATTAGGGAGTTTGCAGAAGGATCATTAGTCACTTTCCCCAGTGGCAAGAGACAGTTTTATGGCGTGGGGTCCTAGAAGTAAGTGATTCTTTCATTTTAAATTTAATCAAGGACAATAAATCACACCAGAACTTCCAGCAGTAATTAACTTATATGCAGTATAACGAAAGACGCATGCCTGAAAACCACAAGGGTAGACCAAGCTATCTGCAATTTGTTACTGAAGCATCATGTTAAGAAACAACGTGCAATTCACAAATGCCACATTGATATGACACATTGGATTGCATAATCGCTTATGTAGTAAGCTTTCTTGTGTTGCCATATGCAACAAAAGAAAACTGTGGGAATCATGCACTCTTAGAAGTAGATAAGACAATCATGCATTTTATGGCTATGTCAGAATGAACCCGGAGAAAGTAATCGTGGAGGTATAATGTAACCCACGTTACTGCATATCCGAAGCACACAGGTACTCAAAAAGTGATGTCTAGTTGTACTCGAAATTCCAGTGGAAATACATAATCCCATGTCAACATAATTTATATTAAATCTTACGTACGTAGGTATATGCAAGTCCCCTCTTAAGATTTCTAGCTCTCCAGACATAATGTGTCTCCGCTTGCCCCTCCAGCAACAGCAGCTTAATGTCTTAGGCAGCCACCTTTCTTGCTGCCAAAGTGGAAGAATAAAAAAGTAGATCCTCTCTCCTGCGATTCAGTATTTTTAGATTGAAAACGCAACCAGACATATAGATATGCTGTGAGCTCAATCTTCTGTAGCTATACATACATATGTGATGGAGTATATATATACACTTATATAGAAAGGGCTGCCTATTTTGATGGAGGTCCTATGTCATGCATAATACAAGCTGTGATTCACAGTATGAGGGGCCTGCTTGGTTGACTTGAGACAACAATCAAGTATTAGGATAAGGCAGACAAACAGGGCATTTAAGAGGGGATGATGATGGGATAAGGTATGACTGGGTATGTGGCATTTCCACGTATATTTTCTCTAAGCATCACGCGTATAACTTATACTTCCTTCTAAGACCAGCTATTTTTCTGTTTCTTTTCCAAACAACATGTGCTCTGAATTGGTGGCACAAAGCCTCTTAAGCTGTGAGTGTAAAATTGCTTCCTACAGTTATCACATAACAACCATTAGAGGCATTTATCACCGCCTGCAAGTTAGTCTAACATTATAAAAATGAGGTACATATTGCCAGATTACTAACAAATTACAAATAATAAATATGAATATATGTAATGCTAAACTTCTGCATTAAGCACCCCTCCCGTCAAACAGATGCCTCATTATTGGTATCCAGAGAGGGCTTCAAATCAAATTATATTACATTTATTTACACAATATGGGACAGTGAAAATAATTGACAAAATTGTCAGTTGAAAGTGACATCATCTATCATGCTAAGGCACACGGTTGCAGAAGGATACGAGAGCCCTGCTCTTCTGAGCTTACAATCTATTTGTTCTTTGAAGGAGAACATTAGGATAGGATGAGTTGATTGTAGCAAGGTAAATATGGAGAACTCTGGCGATCTTGGAAGTGGCCATAGTGGATGGTTTGTTTAGGATGCATGTTGGGGGTATTGGAAGAGAGGGTTCTATGCTTTTCAGATTAGGTAGGGTTTTGAGTGAGCATTTAAAATTAAGAGTAAGTAAGAGTGAGAACAGGGTGGAGAATTCCCGAGAAGTAGAACAGCATGTGTGAAATCCTGAGGTAGTAACAGTAGAAGAAAGGTGCAAGTCATAAGAGGAACGAAGAGGGCTCTTAGGAGGGTATTTGGAGGAGAGTGGATTAAAATTCAGTGCAGTCTCATTAACGCAGCTCCATGGTAAACAATACAGTCATGTTAGGATTAGATAGGACTCGCCAATATCAGAGTACTTTGATGTAGTGATTGGCTTAGCAATAAATGCCCATATAGTGCGGCAGAATATATGGAGTATATTTGGAGTTTGTATTTTCTGGTTATGTACTGATTCTACATTAAATAATGAATTTGAACCACTTCCTGTGTCACTGATTGTACAGATTGTAAGCTCGCAAGAGCAGTGCCCTCTTCTCCTTCCATAACAGTATATTTTAACACGTGTTAATGCTGGCATATTAAATTGTCCTTGTTAAATATTTTCACTGTCCCCTATTAAAACAGTGCCATGGAATCTGCTGGCGTTGTATAAATAAATGTAATATAATACATTGTTCACATAAAGTTACTAAATTTTATTTGAAATAATACATTAGATAAGACAACTATTCAGATGACATCCAGCAACATTAAATGTCACTGCTTCCTACACCTGGAAGGACTTTTCTGTTGCAATCCTGTCCACATTCTGTGGATCAGTGGGGCAGTGCTCGCATCCACTTGTATTATCAATATAAATATTAAGAAACAATGGCTTTCACATCTATAGTATAGCTTTATTACTTTCTGCTTTATGAAGATCAATCCGTTTCCGTCCATTCACACATTTCTGCAGTGAGACATACATCTGACAGACTTTGTCCCAATTAGGAAGGTGTCAAAAGCACTTTTTGCAAAGCCCATAGATGTTTTTTTCTACTTCGTTACCATGGTAGAATGTTTTACCGCTTCTGTATCTACAAAGAAACTCTTCTGGATAGTTCTAAAAGTGTGAACCATGCTGTTCCTCCGAGGGTATACATTATCTATCATAAAAATGTATTGATTTTTTTTTACATTGCGTTTTAAAGGTAGTAATAATAAAAGATCTGTGTTTACTTCAACATATAACGTTTCTGAATAGTGATGGTAAGTATTTTTTTTTTAATCAATGAAAAACCATAGATGACACACACGGTGCAAACGATTAGTCAGTATTACATAAACATGAACTATGCAGGTCCCGCCATACCTACCAGCTATCCAAGATCTAACAAGGACTAAAACAAATGGACAAACCATGAATGTCCATTATACAGTGTTCTGCCTATTTGCAGGAGCATCTAGCATTCCATACCAGTTATGAACATTTTTAACTTGGACCAAAAGATTTAGAGTGAGTCATACTTTTTTTATGCTATAGGACAAACATTTGTAGATGTTTATCAAATATAGAGAACAAAGTGACACTAAGGGCGCCTATGTTCAATGTTAAGTATCTTATCTGTGTCTTTACTTCTCATGCTCATTCTTGACTGCTCATTGACATGATGGAGTTATACAACAAGTATCATCTTGAAGTGTGCTTGAACCAGTGTAAGGTTTTGAAATCTTTGAAAATAATCTGTAAAGAACGAGTCTGTACAGTAAACTGTTTGCTCAACAACTTGCCTTGTGAGCTTCAAGCCAGGTAATCAATAGCTTGCAATATAGTGTGATATTCTGTGAAGTCATATAAATAGCAGCTGGTTGTCTTAGTTTGAGTGAGCACTTTTTTGAGATAAATAATAATTTGTGCATCTGACTTATATACATCTACAGTATAGTTAGGTAGAAAAACACTCATTTTCGGTTGAACAAAAAGAATAACTATACACTTGTAACTAAATTATATATCCAATATATAAATGTTCTTCCATACTAAGATTGGTTTCTTACTAAAGCAGTGCTGAGCTCAGTAAATGTAGGTAAGGCTACTCTGAGACTGGGTTTTTGTGTTATCTTTGTTCTCTCCAAACGCCACCGCATAACTGTTTACTGGTGATGCCGGCAGCAACTTAGCAGGGAGCAGATTTCATGTTTCAGTGTCTTCCGATGTAGAATATATTCCTGCTGTGCAAGCAAGAAATGGAGCCGGCTTACAGTTTAGTATGTTTAAATATTTAACTTCTGTGTGCTACCTGTATTTACAACAAGGATGGAGCATGATATATATATTAAAAAGTGAATTGGCAACCATAGTAATTAACAGCTATAAAGGTTTGTGTAGCAGGGACCTAATAAAGATTAGCACGAGCTGATCTTCTAAACTATATTGTAACAATAGAATACATTATACTATAATATACTATTCTACTATCCTATTATTTCCCTAATTTAATACGCTGACCCCAAACTTCTGAATAGTAATTTATATCTAATGTGCATACTCGTACACCATTGGGACAGAACTATGACTACAACACTGCAATTCTACCATTGGGAATTCAAAACACAAACAGTGTTGTGTTGTGGTGCAACTCCTTATTTCTGAATTTCTTCTACACTTATACATTTGCTCATAGCTTCAATGTACTCACCACTTTCCTCCATTCCGAGTGGAGCTGTCATCCGTGAGTAACAGGACCCTTTTAAAGCTATTTTGAGCATATAATACAGTTGATGTTTTTGTTCAAAAGACAGGAAAATAGCAAACATGATAGGTTAAGTGGTTCTTACCTCATTCTGTATATGAAAGCATCAGTTTCACCAGAACTAGAAAACTTGTTTCCCGGACCAAAGGACCAAAAAAACCAATGTTAATGTGCACCGAGCCCACTGATCATTAACGTTTGCGCTTTCTTTTATGGAATTTTAAAAACAGTGTGATTTACAACATTTAGTGATGTTACTATAATATCACTTCATCAATATTTAGCACTATTTTACTTATTTTTACATTCATATTGAATGTTTCCTGTAATAAAGAAAGCAATGGAAAGCATTGCTGTATTTTAGTTGTGTTTGTTTCTAGTTCCCTGCCACAAATAAATAGCAGATGGCACCTAGGAAACCGGAGAAAATTCAGAAAAATTATCTTTTAACTCTTAAGGGGGAATTAATATAGGGACAGTCATGTCCTTGGCAGAGCTGTTTTCATGCAGAACTTGCCAAGGGAACACATTGGCTAGGTTCCAGATCAGGGCCGGATTAAATGTGGAGCACATGGAGCAGTTTATTCAAGGCCCTGGCATTCTAAGGGGCCCTGCTTCAATATCTCTAGGGCCCCAATGGGTAGACTAGTAGTATATAACATAATAATTAGACTTACAGAAACAACAGGTGAGGAGGGCCCTGCTCAAACAAGCTTATATGTGGGCATGTGTGTGTAAGTGTATATGTGAGTGTTTGTGTGCGTATCTGGGGGGGCAAAATAGAAGCTAGAGGATGGAAAATCTAAGAGAAAAGGGAAAATAAATCCTATATCTGGATGTAAAAAATGTCCGACATTTGCAAACAATATGCAGAATTTACAGAACAAACTGGTAGGTTAAGGTAAAGTATTTATTAAAA
>VKOC01010430.1:0-17590 GCA_009364415.1 Spea multiplicata
GTTGTAATACTCTGCAGGGGGTCCCGGGAGGATTAATACTCTGCAGGAGGTCTCGAGGAGGGTTGTAATACTCTGCAGGGGGTCTCGGGGAGGGTTGTAATACTCTGCAGGGGCTCTCGGGGAGGGTTGTAATACTCTGCAGGGTAACAATTGCAGTACCTGTGGCCCGCAGCCTGACCGTGGTTTTGTACGCAGTCGCCCTGATCCCCCGCAGACAGCTGACTGGCCCCTCGGGGCCGCACGTCTCGCTCTCCGCAGTGATGAGCAGCTTCCCGTCCACGTAATCCTACGAGACGCGGAATATATCGGGGGGGGGGAGGGGACAGCAGAGACGTATAGAATATATATATCATTATAGGAGGATAAAATACACATTCCCACCCGTTTCTCCTGCACCTGCTTTTGTGGACTACAACTCCCAAGACTCCCAAAAAAACAGAATGTCCCAGCAGATCGGCCCCATCCGGCCCCCTGTCGTTGGTCTCATCTTAGATCCAGGAGATCTAATGCATCGTTCTGGCTGGGAGTTATGAGAGTTGCAATCCAGAAAAGCTCATCTGTCAAATCTTCTACTAACAAATAAATGCATTTATGTAAATCTTCATATATGGGGAGAAAATCCACCGTACAGCGCCGCGGAATATGATGGCGTCTATTAACAATAATAATAATAACAATAATAATAAATATATTAATAATATATAATATAATTAAACAATAATAATAATAATAAATAATAACAATAAATAATAATAATAATAATAATATAACAATAATAATAAATAATATAATAAATAAATAATAAATAATATTATTTAATAGTAAAACAATAATAATAAATAAAAAATAAATTAATAAATAATAAATAAAAAAAACAATAATAAATAATAATTATATTAATAATAATAAATCTCTTTGATAATTGCCCACCTGCACCAGGATGCGGTCGCAGCTCCCCTGCAGAGAGAATCTCCTGCCATCGAAGGTCGTATAATGAGCAGCCCCCAAAACGGCGCATTCTGCAGCGCATTTCTCCTGCGAGCATTGCCACCGGCCGCCACGGCACAGACTGCGGGAGAAAGAGGTGTCAGGGCAGCGCTCTGCGCCAAACCAGTTTACTTTACTCTGCGCCAAACCAGTTTACTTTACTCTGCACCAAACCAGTTTACTTTACTCTGCACCAAACCAGTTTACTTTACCCTGCGCCAAACCAGTTTACTTTACCCTGCGCCAAACCAGTTTACTTTACTCTGCGCCAAACCAGTTTACTTTACTCCGTGTCCAACTTGTTTACACGACCAGTTTATAGTATCCATATTAAACCAGCTTATACTGCTCTGTATTATACCGATATACCCTGTGATACCATGTAAAACCAGTTTGTGTTACAAAACGATTAAGTAAACTGGTTTATGGGACAGAACACGTATGAAACCAGTTTATTATACTACACTATTCCATATTATACTGGTTAGCGTGACAGTACCCATACTAAACCAGTTTATACCATCATACTCTCTGTTGAACTGGTTTGCACTGGTGTGCCCGTATGGAAGCAGTTTATAGCACCGCCATTAAACCGGATTATACTACGATACCCGTATGAAACCGGTCTCCTCCATATTAAACTCCATATTAAACTGGTTTACTGGTATGAAACCGGACTGCGTGATGGTTCGCCGTGCTGACACATATGACACGGCACATATGACACGTGATTTATTTCCCGCCCTCTCCCTGGGGTCACGCGGGATCCACCGGATCCCCCCCGCCTCTCACCAGTGATTGCAGCGCTGCTTGATGGTGTCGCCGGGCAGATATTTCTGCCTCCGGTGGTAGCACGGACAGTCCTCCTCCTTCACGCAGACGCCGTCCTCCAGGTAGAGTCCGGCGGGACACTCGCAGCCCCCGACGCACTCCTCCCGGCACTGGCCGTCCTCGTAGCTCCCGACGGCCGCGCAGCTGGCGGGGCAGGCAGACACACAGTCTGAATACCGCTTACCCGATAGGCACGCCTTCTCTGGAAAGCAAGAAATCAGCCCAAAAACATATGTCAAAAATGTCAAATATCAGGAAAAATGCCTTCACATGATGCCCCCCGCCAGACCTCGCCGGGCGAGCGCAAAAAATCCGGCGGCCTCCGAAACCCGTTTGCGTGGGAAATATACTTATCAGCCCGTTATTTACTGAAAACAGACATTTCTCGTCTGCCCGACTCAAACCTTAATCAGTCGGTCTCTCGTCTTAGATTCAGGAGCCGTCTGTCTATCCCATGCATGTTTAATCCCTCACTGTATTACCCTCTACCACTCTGTTGGGAGGCTGTTCCACTTATCCGCCACCCTCCCTTCTAACTGCACACGGGTGTAACACATAAAATGTGGGCAATAAGGTGGCGCGGAGAGCCACTCACGGCAGAATCCCGCCCGGCGCCAGGTTAGGATGATCTTCTGCTGGGCGCAGTCCCTGGCGTAGCTGGCGAACGTCTGGCACACGGAGTCCGTCCCGTTGGGGTCCCGGCAGTACGAGTACATACAGGAGTCGTAAAAGCCGCTCGGATCCACCTGCCAGCAGAGAGGATGGTGCCACGGGTTACAACGCAACTGCCCCAGGATCTGCCCCTAGGGGGCAGCAACACTCTGTCATATCTCTATCATATACATTAAGGGAAGGGGAGACCAATCACAGAAACTGTTCCAACCAGTTCACATTCCCAGTACACGGAAGGTTCTGATTGGTCTGCACAGGGCGCCCCGCGCTGCACCACGCAGGGGTCCAGCCGCCACCAACACGCCTTTGCATTGTAATGCCCTCTATTCCGGGGCCCGCGTGGCAGCTGCCCCTTTACCTTGTGGTGACACTGGCTGAAGGGGGCGCCAGAAGCTTCTTGCAGACTGTAATGGCCTCCGTCTTGATGGCCTCTCGGCCGGGAGCCTCGCAGCTGTGACCGGTCTCTGCAGCCTCCTCGCACATCTACGGGACCGAGACGAATGAATGAATGAATGAATGGACGGATGAATGAATTAATAAAATGGGTTCAAGGGGCCGCGTGGTCCCCGCTGGTCCCTTTCCTCCAGCCTCACCTCCGTGTCGCTCTCTCGGACCCTCCACGAGTTCCCGAACCCGGCAGCATGAGGGTAAATGCTGCCCCCAGCTTGGGTAAAATCATCTGGAAGCAAGCAAAGAACGTTTTGTAGAACACAAGCAGCCAGCCGCGCAGGACCGTGGGCCCTCCAGACTCCCCCAACATGTGTCAAGGTTACCCCACACAATAAATACCCCCTTTACCCTCAGGATCCTCGTTGTAGAGCCCGCAGAGTCCTTGTGTCTTGCCCCGGAGGTCAGAGGTCACCGTCACGTACACATTGTTCCCGCGGTCAGACTTGACCCTGACGCCTAATCCGCTCTCTATGAAGACGAAGTCCCCGATCCACAGCACGCTGATCCCTGTGACAGACAGGCCGTAAGACGGGCCCCGGGGGCAGGAACCCCCCCATGTAACGATTTACCCCACAGCCTCCCCGTGTATCTGCCCGGCTCTCACCGTTCTGCAGATGCGGATTTGGATCCGGTACCGGCACGCCGTTCACCGAAACCCCCCCTTCCTTTATCACGACTTCATCCAAACCGAATGTCATCCGCAGGCCCTGGGGTTACAGAGCGAATAAGACGAGTACGATCCTGCTCCTACCCCGGCCCTCCACGGGCCGTCCCCACCAGTCTACACACCCACTGGGGGACCATTAACTACGATCCTGCTCCTACCCCGGCCCTCCACGGGCCGTCCCCACCAGTCTACACACCCACTGGGGGACCATTAACTACCCTGCTCCTACCCCGGCCCTCCACGGGCCGTCCCCACCAGTCTACACACCCACTGGGGGACCATTAACTACCGGGCCCTCCACGGGCCGTCCCCACCAGTCTACAGACCCACTGGGGGGGGGCATTAACTACGCTCCTGCTTCACAACAGGTGACTCGGTGGATTTAAGTGACTCACCTGAGTTTAAGGAGGCATGGATTGTTAATCAAACCCCAAAAAGCTCCTAATCACGAATGACATTTTTCTTCTATTTTGGGTAATTTCGGTCGGTTCCCGTGGGGTGCTTCGTGTCTTACCCTGGGGCAGGGGCCGGGCCCCGAGCACCGCTCCTCAGAGATACGAACGGCCCACGTGCCGTCTGTGGACGAGGCCAGGTTGTACGCGCAGGCTCCGTGGAAGTGGAAGTATTTCCCGTCAAACGAACGATAATGAAATCCTCCCCACGTCACGCAGGTGGAGAAAAGCCTCGCGGGCCGCGGAGAGACGCCGACCAGTGCAGTGGAGAGGTACGGCTTCATCAGGAACGGGGAGGGCAGGACTTCTGGAGAGAGAGAGAGACGCGGTCAGCCGCTGCAACTCGCTACCTAAATGCAGACTCAGATGTGAGTGCATGAAACTGCTCTCCGGGAGAGAGAGGAAGGAAGGAAGGAAGGAAGGAAAGAAGAAGGAAGGAAGGAAGGAAGGAGGGAAGGAAAGAAAGAAAACAAGGAGGAGAAAGACTTAGGAAAAGACAGAAATAAAAAAGTATGTGAGAGAGAGAGAGAGAGAGGGGGGAGAAAGAAGGAAAGAGATAAGAATGTGCGAAAGAAGGAGGAAAAACGAGAAAGAAAGAGAACGAGAGAAAGAAAGCAAGAAAGAAGGAGAGAAATGTCCCAGAATCGGCTTCTAGCAGGTGGCAGACGCGTTTTCTCTCCATCACTCTGCGGGGGAGACTCACCGGTCGGTGCCACGTAGGAGCAGCTGAAACAGAAGTCAGACGTGGCGTTCTTCCAGCTGTGGCCCCAGGACTGCACGCAGCATTCTTCCATGCTCACGAGGGACACGTTATGTGGACTCAACGCGTCCTGGCAGTTCCAGCTGGAGAAACAGCGACCCAGGAAGCCTCCTCCTGTGTGAGTGAGAGAATTAGCGCGACGCAAGTGAGAGAATTAGTGCAACGCGAGTGAGAGAATTAGCGCGACGCGAGTGAGAGAATTAGCGCAACGCGAGAGAACCACAGAAAACCTTTACTGTCCACGTGGAGGAACCCGAGGCTGTCCACGGAGGTGGGGCGGGACATCGTGGACCCCATTCATCGCATGTTGATAATACAGTGATCTGGTTACTCCGCAGACAGGGGCTCCGGCCCAAAACTAAAGGGCCACTAAATCCCTTTAAATTCCTCACCCTTTTACCCAAACCTCCTCCGGCTACCTGAGTGGCCTCCATGCTGCCTCCATCCACTCACCCTCCGTACAGTGGTCTCCGCTCCAGCCCTCGCAGCACGCTCTCACTGTCCGGTTCCACACAGTAGGTCTGGTATTCTGGGGTCTGAGACAAGGGACACGCAAAGCACATCATGTATGTTGAATGAATGAACGCTGTATGTTTTATGAATGAACGCTGTATGTTTTATGAATGAATGCTGTATGTTTTATGAACGCTGAATGAAGATATGAGCAGTCAGCGCTCCTGATGAATGACGGGGAGACGACGTCGCACTCACTTGTAGATGTAGCACATGGAAGCTGCCCCGTTTTCGGAGTAATATCTCGCTATCCCGGCGTCTCCGCCGTATTCCCGCCTCATCTGCTCCTGGTCCAGCTGCCACCCCTCCAGATTAAACTGATAGACCTGGGAGCAGAGGACCTGCTGCTGCCTCCTGGGGCTGATCACCGCCTCCTCCATCACCTGGATTGTGCGTTCACACCAGTGCCTGCAGGGCGGCGACAGAGAGGAAAAACTGAGTGACAGCGACCTGAGACGGTCAGGGATAGGGAGACAGACAGAGACTGAGACAGTGAGAGACAGAGACCGGGAGACAGAGACCGGGAGACAGAGACTGAGAGACAGAGACTGAGAGCCAGAGAGCCAGACAGAGACTGACAGAGACCGGGAGACAGAGACCGGGAGACAGAGAGAGACTGACAGAGACCGAGAGAGAGACTGACAGACAGAGACTGAGAGACGGTGCGAGACAGACAGAGAGAGAGACTGACAGAGACCGGGGGACAGAGATGGACAGCCAGAGACTGACGGACAGAGACGGACAGCCAGAGACTGAGAGACAGACCAAGACTGGCAGAGAGGACAGACTGCTGCGGTACGGAGAGTTCTGGTTCATTCAGCGGGGAAGTGGATTTCTGGGTCTGGAATAAGTCATGCAGGGAATCGGGATAAAGGCCACCGGTACATATAACCGTGTAGAACACGTGTGTGACGTGTGCTGAGAGTGATGGGTGTCACCCGCTGGATTATCACTGAACGCAGCCCCGGCTGTCCTGATACAGAGACAGTCCCAGCCCAGAGCGGGGCGAGTGGCACCTACCCACTGGAGACGGCGAGCTTCACCCACAGCGGCAGCAGCAGCAGGGCGGCCCTCATCGTGCCGGCGCCTCCTGGTGGCATCTCCTGGAAGCTCTTATCCTGCCGACGGGGAGCAGCCACGGAACGTGAACTCGCTAAACGACCGATTCAATCTCCGAGCTGCATAACGTAAATAACGTTACTTTATCATTCTATTGTATGGAAAAAGTGGAACAGCCCCCCAGCAGAGGTGGTAGAGGGTAATACAGGGAGGGGATTAACATGCATGGGATAGACAGACAGCTCCTGATTAAGGTTGGAGTTTTTACAGCGGAGGGGGGGGGGGCCATGGGGGCCGATCTGTCGGCTGGTTTTCTGTCTGTAGGTTTTGGGGGGTTTCTGGTTAATTTGGTAAAACATTTATTTGCCCGTCAGCCGTTTCACGGCAAGCGCTGCAGAGTTCTTTCCAGAGCCGGGACAGCAGAGGGGTGACTTTCATGCATGGGCGCCACAGTACAGCGCTACGGAGTATGACGGCGATACAGCAAACAAAAAAATAATAATGATATTCTACGAGAGGTGGGATGGTCCAAAGTGCGGCCCCCAATGCATTCTATACAAGGGACAAGAGACCGGAATCTAACGAGAGTCGGAGGCTGAGACGGAAGGAAGTTTTACTTTACTGAGATGGGGGTAGATACGAGGAGCAGCCTCTCGGCAGAAGTGGTAGAGGGTAATACAGTGAGGGTATTAAACATGCATGGGACCAACGACTGATTAAGATTTGAGTCTTTACAGAATAATCAGGGCCGTCGGGGGCCGGGGGGGTCTGGGTTTCTCTCCTCTTACCTGTAGAGCGCAGCAGGTGACACTCGGCTGCCTCTCTCTCGGGCGACGCTCTCTGCCTGTCTCTTCTCGCCCTGCGCCTGGACCGCTTTATATACTGAGGGGGAAGTTACCGAGACCCTGTAACATCTGCCTGCCAGCGGATTGGAGACCCCCCCACACAGCCGGTCGGGACCCCCACGGTGGATGAAGTCACCAATCACTCATTACATGGGGGGGGGCAAAGTCTGCGAATCCCAGCATTACGGGGTTAATCGCCTTGACGACCAACCCTAGCAAAAAGCCCAAAATCATAAAAGTAAATAAACTGCCCCCCGGGGGGGTGAATGGGGGGTCCGGGGATGTTTACAGCGCCCCCCCCCCCTATTTACCGGCAGAAAAGCCACGTAAACAATCATTAGCATAAGAATGGGGAGGGGGGGGCATTTATAATTACACCTGCAACTGGTAGACGGATCTACCAGCAACTACTACTGCGTCCACAAATTATTACCAGACGGATGGATCGATCAGAGGCTCGGAGCCAATAACAGGAATACCCCGTGAGCGCTGCCCCCATACAGCTGTCGCCCCGGGGCAAATTCCCTCACAATAGGAGTGAAAATTAACACTAAAATAACCGTATAGAAAACCGATGACCGACCGACCCCCGCACTGGAGGAGCAGGTCCCAGGAGCTTGCAATCTATTAGGGGAGGAAGGAAAAACACAGGGACTAGGGGCCTTAAACAGGGGCACTCGGCAGCTACTCATTCCACAACAGGTCAGAGAAGTTTGAGGATAAAAAATATGGAAATATCTTCTAACCGTCCCCCGGGGGCCGGACAGAGAGGAGAAGACGTTTAAAGCCATTTTAATAAATATAACGACGACTTAGCGTTTAGTGTTTACTGCCCTACGGAATTAACCCTTCGCCGACCACTCTGGGGGTTTAATAAAGAAGGCTCCGCCGGATCCGTGCCGGATAATCCGATGATCCCGCGCTGACGTCACGCGCCTTCACATCTGGGGCCGCTCTCCCGGGAGGGGGGGCCGGAGACGGTCACGGGGGATTTCCACGCTGGGGGGGGCAGGTTTGTGGATGAGACCCCCGCTGTGAGGACACAATGCGTTTGTGTGGACATTTCCCAGGCATTGCTCGGTGGGGTTGCCGTGGAGTTTGGGATTGATGGGATTTGGATGGACAGGTGCCTGTTACCCCCCCCCCCCGTGTGGGGCAAATGTTTGCTCGTCACCGGAGCTGTCACTGGAGATTAGATGAGCCCCGACAGGTCACTTCGGCCTCCTCCTGGGATGCGTTGGCCGTTACTAGGATCTGGAGATTTTCCGCCGTGCTCCCCCCAGGTGTGAGACGGAAGTTTCTGGCCCCCGCGTCCTGCTCGGGGGCCACCAATGCAGAAAACACAGAAGATACGGGTAATACAGTCTGTGAGCAAGAAACCGGACGTACGGCGGAGCAAATAAATACCCGCAATAAGTCTCGGGGTGCAGGGGGTGCAGGGGGTGCAGGGGTGCAGGGGGTGGCAGGGGGTGGCAGGGGGTGCAGGGGGTGCAGGGGGTGCAGCAGAAAGGTCCACAGACTTCAATACAAAGGCCCTGAGTGAAGGGCAGGTAATCCAGGTAATAAGGGGCAGCTGCATGGAATGATTAGGGCTCCGCTCAGGTAAGAAGGCGCACCTGATCCTGGTCATGGAGTTCTGAGGGGGGCGGGGGGCAAAGGGCAGAGGGCAGAGGGCAAAGGGCAGAGGGCTGACGGCGGCCACTAGTGGCAGCAGACTGATAGACCACAGGTATGAAAAAGCCATGGTTCAGGCAGCGAAAAAGTGGTTTTGTTTGCTATGTACTATGGAACGTAATATCACTGAGTCGTTGGCGTGGGGTTTGCCCCCGGGCTGACAGCTGTTATTCCTCCCCAGGCAGGACTGTGCATTATATGTGGACAGGGATCACGTTTGAGGCATCACAGGGTTAGTGGGGTTGCCCGAGTCAGCACTCACATGGACGATGTTTCACCCTCAAAAGCTAGTGGTCCCCGGCTACCAGATTCGGCCAGTTTAGGGTTAAACACCGAGACAGGGTGGATCGGGCCGTCCTGGGGATTTAAATCGGCCGGGGCAGTTTAAGGCTAATGTTTTTGCCCCGTTTGCCAGCTGGGGCACCCTGGCCTTGGGGTGGATATGCCCAGTCTTTTCTCATTAAATGAAAGGGGGGCATTTAACCATTTATGTGACTCTGATAGGTCCCAGTTATAAAGGAAAAGACACATGGGAACAAAGAAAGGATCCAGACACGGCGTAAATCATGTGTAGAACTACAAGCAAAAAAAAACCAGGACAAAACCAGAACTGTAACATCTGATAGGTTAACCCGTTCAGCGCCACGGACGGCTTTTTTTGTGTTCCATAAAATAAACTGGTTGGATTTTTATAATTTATTACGAGAAACGCGATTAATGGCAATTACACCAAAAACAAATCCTTTTGTGATATAATTTACGTTTAAAGCGGAATCTACGACTTTATAAAAAAAGGCACTTCACTCATCCTCCACCGGGCGGCGGTAATGAAATATCTCATTATTATTATTATTATTATTATATTATCACAAGTTATTTATTGGAGCAAAATGAGATAAAATCGAGTTTTTGTCCGGGCCAATTTACAGCAATGAGGGAAATATGCAGCATTCTGCTATAAATACAGCGGGAGATCCCCTTTCACGGCTCAGTGACCGGTGCTCCGGCTCCTCGCACGGATCCGGCTCCTCGCACGGATCCGGCTCCTCGCACGGATATGGTTCCTCGCACGGCTCCTCGCACGGATCCGGCTCCTCGCACGGATTTGGTTCCTCGCACGGCTCCTCGCACGGATCTGGCTCCTCGCACGGGTTCGGCTCCTCGCACGGATTCGGCTCCTCGCACGGATTTGGTTCCACGCACGGCTCCTCGCATGGATTCGGCTCCTCGCACGGATTCGGCTCCTCGCACGGGTCCGGCTCCTCGCAGGGGTCCGGCTCCTCGCACGGATACGGCTCTTCACACGGATTTGGTTCCACGCACGGCTCCTCGCATGGATTTGGCTCCTCGCACGGATTCGGCTCCTCGCACGGATTCTCGCACAAATGTCAACGTGAAAGAGATCAGTGACTTGAAGCGAGGTGGAGATCGGTCAGGAGCTCCACGTCTACGTTGCCGGACGCCAAGAAAACACTTCGGGGGGAACGGGTACAGCCCCGGGGGGGTAACTGCATTCACACCGCCCCCCCCCCGTCTTACACCGATCATGCATTTATAATAAATAATCAAAAAAATGAAAAGAATAATACTGAAAAGTACAAAAAGACTCCAAAACTCCCCAGAATCAGACAAAGGCCAGATACCCCACAGAGGGGGGGGGGAGTGTTTTGGGGCATCTGGCGGGATCCCAGCCCCAGTTTGCTGTAAGGTGTGAGCAGCTGGCTCTTCGTGCCCCCAGACAGTGGCTGCCCGGGCCCCCGACGGGCGCATTTAACCCTTTGTCAGCCAGCTGGCAGCTCCCTAGCACTGCAGCAGGACAGCCGCTCCGCCAGCCTCCTCCCAATGAGTTAACAACGCATTCATGCTGAGGCAGCGCTAATGCCTCCCCTCCCCCACCCTGCCCTCTCCTTCCCCGAGTCTCTTCTCGGCTTTCACCCCCCCACCGCAGACACTGAATCCTCACACCGCGGCCGAGACACGGAGCAAGGGGACTGCCCGCAGGCCCCGGACGGGGTAACTATGTACTGACCCCCAGCCCGTTGCCCCTCCAATGCCCCCTGAGTTGGCAGGGGCATGTGCCTGCGTGTGTGTGTGCCTGCGCGTGTGTGTGTGCCTGTGTGTGTGCATGCGTGCAGGAAATGCACCGCTCTCTCCATACTTCATTGTCAGGCTTTGCAGGAAATGCGCTGCATGGACAGGGGGGAGCGGCGGGAGGCGTGCAGCATGCGCTCTCCTTATAGTTACAGTTATTATTCTCTGTCCTCACGTGACCCCCGCCGTATTCTGGCTTCCTATTCCCCAGACAGCAGTTTACTGTAATGGGATAAAAGGACAGAACCGGTATGGGGGGCCACGTGGACCCAGTCCCATCAGATCTGCTGGGAAGGGGGTCGGAGGGTCCCGTGCTCACCCGGGGCTTCATATTCACCTATATATATATATCACGGGTACGGCCTGAACTCTGAGAACGGCCAAAACAACATGTTTGGGAAATTTAGCCAACCCCCCAAAAATCTGAATATTAACCGTTAAAATGCTGATGAGAACGTAGAATCGCAGTGAATCCTGAAAGCCCGGCCCCGGTTTAACTAAACGCTTATTCATTCCGTATTATATGGGAAATCTGGCTTAATAGACCTACAAAGTCACCTGTGCTCAAGCAGGGATTTAACAGCCTAGTAAGAGAATCACCCAAGACCCATCAAAAAAAGCCTTATCCAAATCCTATACAAAACTAGGTCTGCCCCACCTCGGCTGGAAGGTCATGCTGTGTATCTACTACACTTCTGTAAAGTCTTGCTTCTTCTTACGCCTGTTACCTCCTGTTCACTCGCAAATCTTTGGCTTTTCCCTTTAATCAGAAACACAAAGCAGCCCCCCTCAGACATGTCAAGTGTGGGAAGAGCCCCCCGGAAAAGCACCAGTGTCAAGATGGCGATCCAGGTAAGGGCCCCCCGCGAGTTTGCGTCGCTCGGGTGGAAGCCACCGGAAAGGACCAGAACAAACCAGGACAAATGATACAAAGCAGGGGATTGGAGGAAAGGAAAATGTTCAAAGTATGTCAAGGTTCCGTACATTTACTTTATTGGTTGTTTTTAACCCTAAAACGGTTGATTCCGCCTCTATACTGTATCTCAAGGGGCAGAATCTGAACTCAGGGGCAAGGAGGTCCTGAATAGCTAAATGCCCCAGGGTTTCTTTCTGGCATGACCTCTGCTCACCACTGTCCACATTATATTGGGATGCAGAGAAGGAGCTCGGAGAGGATCCAGGAACGGCACAACTGCTTCAGAAGACGCACTTTGGCTTCTATCCCCAGGAAGCGGAGGCCGAATACCCAGTTAATCCATATTACTCGAATAAGAAAGCCACCAGCCCCCCAATCTTCTGGTCACCCTCCTCCACGAGTACCGGTACTTGCCCCTCCACCCCAGTGCTCCATGTGCTAATCAGCCAGCATGATATGAAGAGACCGCTTGGCTCTCTCGCAGTGAATCCCGAAAGTATTATATGGGAAATCTGGCTTAATAGACCTACAAAGTCACCTGTGCGCAAGCAGGGATTTAACAGCCTAGTAAGAGAATTACCGAAGACCCATCAAAAAAAGTGAGACCCCAACACTTCTGTACGGGGGGCAAATATCATTCACTTTTAACTCTTTTTCTTTCAGAATACCGAAGAATCGTCACCTCCGCCGATAGCCCGAGTCACAATACCCAAAGTGCCTCTGACCAAGAAAAGGTGGGTCTCCATCTCGCCCTCTGTGCCAATTAATTGCCCCTTTCTTCCCAAATCTCATCTTTTATAAAATTCCATAAATTCCACCAACAGCCCAATGAATCTAGAACTGGGGGTAAGTAGTTCGCCATTAAAGGGGAAGTTTGCATGTCATGTGATATACATGTGACCTTCCCTTCTCAACTACCACACTGAGCTGATGCTTTATGGCGATGCTAATGAAGTCCATTACTCCATAGAGTTTTTTTAGAGAGTCCGGCTGTGTGATTAAGACTGAGCCATTCTATTGTCCCGCGCAGGCAGTATGATAAGGAGTCGGGGTGTTTAGTAGATCGGGGTTCAGATAACAGAGCGAGAATCATACAAACGATCTGTTTATTAGACGCTTTTCTCTTTATTTCGCAGTAAACAGAAGGAACCTCTGGCTCTTATTAGAAGGAAGATGATTGCTAAACACCAGGTAAACGGGAAGTGAGCTCTGATTGGCTGCGGAAGTCTATGTGATGCGTGTTGTTTAGGCGGAGGGTTTATTAACCATGCGGTGTCACCATCCGGGCTCTTCCATTATTTTATGGTTGACTTGGTTCTTGCGCTCGATGGCTGGAAGGTTCGGTTAGGATGCGGTTAGCAGAGGTTCCCCGCTGGCTGCCGTCTCCAGAAGCCGCGTCGCTGTTATTGTTCTATTTGTGTCAATAAATCTCTTGCTGTTCGTCAGGAAATCCAGGAGATTACCATTCTTGGCTGCGGAGAGGACGCTTTCCACGCTGAGGAAAGCCCACCAGTCGCCCATCCGCCCGAAGACCCCCTACAGGAGGACGAGCTGTGCGTGAGGTTCCAGGACAACGAGGTCGCGACCCAGACGGCTCCTGTTTATTGCTTCAGCACCTTGGATGAGGTCGTTGAGTTCCTGAACGGGTGCAGTAAGCCAGACGACAGAAGCCCCCGAGCCATGTCCCCGCCTGATGACCCTCCTGATGAACCGGGTGGGGGAGAGGACGTTCTCTCAAATCCCAATCACATGCACACTTTAAAGTCAGCGAGAGGAGAGAACAATGACGATGATGATGATGACGGCCAACCTTTAGGCTCCCATCTTTTCTCCAACCCTACTGTGCCCTATGCCTCTCCCTCCAGCCCGTCCTGCTTCCTCATGGTCAAGCGGCGCAGGAAACAACGTTTTCACTGTGACTGGCAGGGCCCGGTGACCGTCATAAGCTCTCCGAATGTACCGGTCCATGCCTTGGAGCTGCGGGTCGATGAGGATCTGGCCATGTCTATCCGACGACAGGTGGATGTCAACAACCCCGGACCGTTTGGCTGGCAGCTGGCCAAACTACTGTTCACCGAGGAGGAACTCTATGGCCACAACTTCAACGGCACCGATCAGAAGTTGCCCCTCAGTCCGAGGCGAGTCCATGCCATTCAGCACGCCTTCCACGACTACTTTCCCAAAGACATTGCAGACGAGGCCTTGGCCAAAGGCAGAACGGCCATCAACCAGGGTATCAGGAACATGTTTTACGTCCGTAACCGTAGAGACGGGGACTGCGCTTGAGTCGGACTCCTACATAATCCTATACGCAAGGCGAGTATTTCTCTCGGTTACGGGAGGCGTCACTTTATGTGCCAAACGAGAAGAATCGCTTCCATTTCAGGGAGAGCCAATGAAATCGTCCGAAACACGACGACCCGCTCAGCCGTTAGCGGCGGCCATGCGCTGGTGGGGGGGTTAGCAATGCTTCCGGCTCCACGTTCCCCCCTCAGCGGTAAGACCTTGTCCGGCTTCTTGCCTCCGCGTCCGGCTTCTTGCCTCCGCGTCCGGCTTCTTGCCTCCATGTCCGGCTGCGGCTGGAAATCATCGCAATATTAGACGCCGGATTTTTTCTTCCCTTCGTTGTTTTGGTTTAGTTAGCATTTTTGTGAAAATATTTATGATTTAATGAAAAACATGTAAAATCTACCCGTTGCGTTTTGGATCGTACTATTTGAAGCAAACAGGTAGTGAGGATTTTTCTTGCTTTCCGGGGAAGCTGTAGCTCTAGAGATGCAGTGCCAGAGTGTCGGCCACTACGAGACATTACGCCTCTCTACGAGACCGCTCTGTAGTGTCTGATATTCGTTTCGACCACCATCTAGACCTCCGAGGGATGCCGGAAAAGGCGGCACAAGAGGGCTTTATCTGCTAAATCCAGAGTCTCCAACTTTTGTAAGATGGGGGTTGCTCATCATTACAAATGGAGGGGGGCAGGCGTGATGTCATCGAATTGCTCATGTAATGTGTCAGAAAGTACCTTGCGCCGGTTGGACTCCATAAAACACTAAGAACACAGCGTAGGAGGAGGGGCATTTACCTGGTGTTTAGGGGGGTACATGGCATTCTGCCCCACTGAATACAGGTAGAGCTATAAACGGGAGTACATGCCCGGTGCCCCGGGGTATATCCCTTGTGCCCACACACACCAGCCTGCCCATACCACCCCAGAGCAGGGTAGATTTGGCCTGAGGGGCACTATCTGCAGCCATTTCCTTAACGCTTCACCTTCGAGTATGCAATGCGGGGCAGTGAAGGGGTTAATACCTGAGCCTGCCGCACACAGCACCCAGACGACGGGCTTCCAGTGCTGATCACTGATTGGCTAAGAAGGAGCATGTGATCTGCAAACTAGCGCGGAGCAAAGCCTGTTGGGATTTGTAGTCCGGATGGTTGGTCTCTGGCAGAAGGCAACAGGCAGGCACTACAATACCCAGAATCCTCACTGCTGAAATGCGAGTGGGTAGAACACGAGTGGGGTAAACGCCTCACAGTGTTTGCGGGGGCAATAAATATAACGTCCTGATAATGTGCAGTGAGTCACATACCGTACATTACAAAAAAACATCAGGAAGTATTTATACGGCGCTTCACAGGAGAAAAAGAGGGAGTTATCTGAAGGATTGGGAGAGAAGATGGGCTTTTAGTCTTTTTTTTTTGAAGTCTCTAAAGATGGGGCCTCTCTGATTGACAGCGGCAGAGAGTTCCAGAACGTGGGAGCCGCGTGACAGAACGCGCTGGAGACGGATTTTGTGCGCTCTTTGGGTGTTATGAGAAGAGACTTCTGTGCGGATCCGAGGGGGCGAGCAGGGATGTCCGGAGTTAATAGCTCTTTGGGGTATCAGGGTCCCGGGGTCTTTAGGGCTTTAACATTTTAAAGTGAATTCTCCATTTGATGGGAAGCCAACGGAGAGACCGTGGAATAATCGGTGTAATAATCGGTGCAATATGGCACGAGCAGGGGGGGTCATTTATTATAGTCTGGCTGCTGTGTTCTGAGATCTTTGATCTGAGGAGGCCTGCATGCATCGCAATAATCCAGACGAGATTCACCAACGCATGGATTTGGGCTCCGTATCCTCCGGCGGGATTAGGTGTTTTATCCCCGCGATATTCCTCAGGGCGGAAGGCGGCAGATTTTGTTGCAGCAGAGATTTGAAGTTTAAGTGGAAACCCCCGTCACGGAGTATGATGAGACTCCGCACTCCCGAGACCCCGCACTCCGAGATTCCACGCTCTGAGACTCCACGCCCCAAGACCCCGCACTCCGAGACCCGAGTAGCTCTGATCCCCTGAATTCTATGCCGGTTTTGTTAATATTTCCTAGGACCGGCGCAGTCTTCCTTTGTCTGATTTATCAGGATTTACTTTATCCAGCCGGCCGGCATCCATTCTCGGAGATCCGCTGAGCATCGGGTGAAACGAGATGTTGGATCCTCAGTTCCTGGTGTAACGGAGAGGTGGAGCTGCGCGTCATACGCAGAGCAGGGGTATCTTAATCCATGGTGTCTGATGATGCCCCCCAGTGGCACCAGGTATACGGCCAATAGAGTGGGAGATAGAATGGATCCTTGTGGCGTGAGAGCGGAGGAACTCGTTCCTGATGACTCCCTCGGTGACCTGTTTGTGAGGAAGGATTTACATACATACACCCCCCAGCCACGCATGTCACATTTCGTAACACGTATGTACAGGGGAGGACCCCCCAGCAGGTCATGCAAACAATTCTTGATTTTTTAAAATGCATTTAATTTTTCTGCAACAAAAAAAGACATAGAAATTAGAACATATATTACAAACCCCCCCCTCACTGTGATGTCACGCGTCGCCATCCCGCCCTAACGCCAGACGTGTCTTTGGCGGCGGACAGCGATGGCGTAAATGCAGAAAGAGCGGCCCCCGTCCCTCCTCTGCGTGATTTATAAACAGTCCCGCTTAAGAGTTAACGCCGGCCGACCAATCCCCTGCGGCGTGGCCGGGACAGGCCAATCCCGAACCCCGCAAGGGGGCTAGGAAGATGAGGTGGTGGGTGGTGATGGAGGGGGTGGCGAGGCCGTCGCTGGCCTAGGGGAGGCCGGAGAGGAGCAGGCGGGGGAAGCCATGGGGCTGACCCCGGGGATCCGGTGCAGGCTGTGCAGGGCCTGGACCACGGCTCCGTAGAACTGCTTGGTGTCGCTGAGATAGTTCTGGAACATGAGGTTGAACTGCGTCTGGTTTATGTGCATCTGCCGGACGTGCGCGTTGAGTTCCCGCACTTCCCGCGACAGGCCGTGCAGCTGCTGCGCCATCAGCGCGTTCCCCTGGAAGACGTTCTCGCGCAGCTTGTGCAGCTCCATGTTCCGCGCCTGGCTGAGCTGCCGCAATCGCTTGTCTTCCTCGCAGCCGTCCGGCGGTTTCTGCGAATTCTTGCCATGTTGGGGGGCTGGGGAGGACACCGTGGCGGGGGCAGCCGCAGCCTCCAGCTCCTCCGGCGGGATCGGGGGGGACAGACACGCTCCGTCGTCTTCGGACCATTCTCCCAGCACCTGTTGGTCCAACGGAGACGGCGTCTCTTCGGAGTCCAGAACAGATATAAATTCAGGAGCTGAAACCAATCAGACAGCAGAGAATCAACAGGGATCCTAAAATTCC
>VKOC01010431.1:0-12060 GCA_009364415.1 Spea multiplicata
ACAATATATGATTTGTGTGGGTGCACTAATTGATAAGAGATAAATTACAGGTGAAAGAAGACATGGCAAAAACACAAAAACAGCTCCGGTCCTTTAGCGACACGTTAGTATCAAAATCCCGGTCCTGAAGGGGTTAAAGGAGAATAGCGAGTATTACGACCTATCGTAACGGTTTGTGTGCGGTGGACATGTGACTGGCGCCATCTGGTGGGCATTCTGATAATTTACCAACTAAAACAACTTCTCCCTTAAAAGCAGAAAATACGTGATTTCCCCAGAAATGAATCACAATTTGAGATTACATTGTGGGGCGCACTAAATGACAAAAGGGGCAAATTAACTAAATGCTAATCTGCCACCAACCCACCAGAGAAACCGGCTAATCGACTCAATTGTCTCCAAAAAATAATAAATTAATGAAATACAAAACATCCTTACTGTCTAATATGCCATTTCCCCCCAAATTAGCTCTCAAAATTGTTAATGAAAGCTCATTGACGGATCATTTGGCACAAACGAATTCTTTAATCACATAAAATTTTGGCTCATTCATTCTTTTTGCCCGGGATACTTAATTGTCATGTGACACAAAATCAGACGCCGATAGGCTGTTGCCGTACAAACTGAAATAGAACTTTTTAAAAGTTTCTTGCTTTATGCGATTAAATCATCAGCGGGTAAGAATAAGATGGCAGATCTGCGAGGATTTCATGGCTTAGCATGCTGGTGAGATTATAATTTTGTTTGCCAAAGCACATTTAATCAAATGCGGCTCTAATTAAGGGAAAATATGAAGACCCCTTGTCTAGATAAGCCACAAACCAGGAGAGAATCAGAGAAGGAAGAAAACTTTCTTGAAGTAATCAATTTGAGATTTAAGCGAAGAAAGATCCGCCAGAAACAAGTCAGCTGCTTCTCAATGAGTCACAGGCTTCAAAACGTTCCACGCAATCTGTTATTTGGCAATTTACATGCAAACGGAACCGTTTCCCAGCAAGAAAGTAACCGTAACTTAACCCTTTCAAGTGCCGGGGGATGAACCATGCTACAAAACCATAGAGGTCTTCATTTATCAATCCAATGGGTCATACATATCGAAAGGAGCCATGGGAGAATTAGTAGGATGATCCCGTTGTTTTTTTAACAAAGACCATTTAGGGGGCCACGATGGACACCAGACCCCCAATCTTGTTCCCTTTGATGTGCAATAATGCTCCATATGAAGCAGTGGGCTTTTAGGCTGGCGTGATAACAATTTTAGGTACCGCCTAAAAGGCTGGGGCAGCGGCATGCCGAGAAGGGACCAAAGGGTGCCAACCCAAAAGTGTCTTGTGTGACCCGCACACTCAAACTCAGAGTGACACTTGGCCTGACCTGGCCTGGGGACATTGATACTTTATCCGTTCTCTCCATTAGTCTGAAGCATGTAGATGAAAACAGGACCGGAGGGTAAAGTGGTATAATTTATTCTGTTCTATATGCCCTGTAACGATATCAGCATCTCATCATAAACCCGATTTACGAAGAACGCGGCTGATTTTACCTCTAGAGAGCTCCAGCTCGTACTTGTTTTCTAGACCTTCCATTGCCACCGTGATGAAGAATTCCCTGAACAGCTCGTTACCCTGGTGAGTAGACGACAGATCAAGGGATGGGACGTTTAGAAAATGCACGCATGGATACGGCCTAAAAAGGTACAGTGCGTATGGTACGTAGGTCTCATTCTCCCCTGCCGAGGAGGTTGAAGTTAGCCGGTACCTTGATCTTGTCGAAGAAGGAATTATTTATAACGATGTCGTACGCTGTGCATCCGCCGCCACCTGCATCCAAAGGCAAAAAAGGATCAGTGAAGTTTGTTCTTGCGAACAACTTTATACATAATACACAGTAATGTAGTTTAGCAGTGACAGATAAAATGTATCATCGTTAACTAATGACTCCAAAAGCCAAAATTATTATTTCATGGGATAAAATTTGCCATTTTCATAATTTTGAAATTAACACAATTGTCATGTGACACAAAAGCAGGTAACTCACAGGTTTGTTGCCATTTAAACTACTGTGTTGTTTTTATCTAATTAAACCTTCCTACAATATCATAAAATGATAGATCTGCTTTGGAGATCACTGCGGAAGCCCCCGGGAGGCCTGGTTAACGGAGCAGATAACGGGGAAAAGCGGACAAAGTAAGAAGACATAAGAACAAGAGAAGGAGTGGAATCGGTCGGTGGAGAAGGAAGGGAGACACTGGGAGTGCGCAAGAGAGAGCACAAGAGAGAGAGAGAGAATGAGAGGGCCCAAGAGAGAGAGAGAGAATGAGAGCGCGCAAGAGAGAGAATGAGAGCACGCAAGAGAGAGAATGAGAGCGCGCAAGAGAGAGAATGAGAGTGTGAATGAGAGTGCGAGAGAGTGACAACAAATTTTGTTTCCAAATGGAAAAAGCCCTCTGATTTCATCTGAACCGAAAGGGACGGAAACAAAATTTGTTGCCTAAAAATAAACAGACCAAATCCGAAAGTCTGCTTGCTAAAGTCAAAAAGCCAGCTGCTCCGTTTTTAATCAGCGATCAAAGTTTTACGTACTGTTGTCCACTTCTACGTGAGGCTCTCCGATGCTCATGGGAACCCGATACCCAGACGGATCATCAGACTCCAGAATCGTCACCAGTTCCCTCTCATTGAGATCCGGAGGTGCTGGGATGTGACTCGACTTGCAGATGTTGATGAAAATCTTTGTGTCTTTAGATGTCTTGGTCTTAATACAGAACCCTGGTTTATGATGAAAAAATTAGGAACATTAGCATAGATCACCTTGATCCAGGAGAATTTTAGAATTTAGATCTTCTAAACCCATTCCCATAATTGTTATTTTTTTCTTGTTCTTCTGGAATGAAAATAAGATTCATTTGTTAAGGGTCAACTATTACTTCTTTCAACCTCATTCACAAAGCAACTATTCCAGAACCTTTTAAAATACACACAGCAGACAATCTGATTCACTCAGCCGCAGAATCATTTTAGGGTGTTTTCCAGCTATTTTTTTCTAGTTAAATATTTTATAGCAGAATGATTTCTCTGTGTTTTCGCTGAGCTTTGAAGTGATATAATGGCAGTTTCTGTCCAAGACTCGCTTTGCAAAAGCCACAGATGCGAACCCTAAAACCGTGAGAATATACGGCTCTATTAAAGCACTCGCTGGAACGTCTACTGCACTTCCTTACAAAGAGGAGGGGAAAAAAAAAGAACACGAGAGAGGTTATGGATACAAGGAATCTGCGTCCACAAATTCAATGTGACAAGCTGAGCGCACAATGCAAGCGCGTATCCCAGCTCTGCTGGCGACTCGAGCGCAGAGCGTTAGCGGATAAAGCTCTCCTGCCGTCAAAAAGCCGACAGCTGCTTGTTGGGTAAAGAGACATGCTGGGTGCTGCCACGTGCGCTTGGATCACAAAGAACGATAGCTGAGAAGGTAACATAGAAAGGATTTCTTCTGTTAGAGACACATTATACTCTAGACCAACACCATGCATCTTATTTATCAAAAGATATATATATATATATATAAATATATAAAATATATATATATACATATAATATATGTATATCTTTAATAAATAAATATATATATATATATATAAATTAAAATATATATACATAAAATATATAATATATGTATATCTTTAATATATTTAATAAATATATGTTTATTTTTATTATTTTATATTTATATTTTATTATGTGTATATAAATAATACACATAATAAAAATAAAAATATAAATATAATTGAACAATATATAAATAGAGATCTCAATATGTACGGCTTGGAGGGGCGAAAAGGAATGTGATTTAAACATTTAAATCAATAAAGGAATGTTACAAGATACAGGATGGATGTTTATTTCAGAGGAGAAATGTTAGAACAAGAGGATCAGGGGTTTAGACGGAAAATGTTGCTTTACTGGGGAGCGGTAGATGGCTGGAACAGCCTCCTAACAGAAGTGGTAGTCTTTACAGGAGGAAAATGGACGACTAGACGGGCCGTATGGTTCTTATCGAGAAATTCTAGTTTCCTGTAAATGAGATTCCATAGTTATTTTCTGTTTCAGATGTTTCAATGCACTATTCTGCAGGGGCTTCAATTCCATCTCCTATCTCATTTGGTGCCATCTGGCACAGGCCTTTGTAAGGGGGATAAAATGAAGCCAGGAAATCTTTCTGCCAATTTTGCAAATGTTGTCTTGGGGGGTCCCCTCGGCCATCGGTGCCCCCGCCGCTGCTGGGTCCTATCCAACTCAGCTGGTTATCCCATACAGGAGAGCTGGCCCTGTCCATACCACAGTGTGGCTGACATTCATTACGTTAAAGGAGGTGGGAAGATCTCGTTCAGATTCGGGGGGGGGTACCTTATGAAAGGCCAATAGATTGCGAGGCCACAAGAGCAGGGCGCTCTTCTCCTTCCCCTATTGCCATAGCGCTACAGAGTATGGCGCTATATACATAAAAGTACCAATTATGCCCCCACAATGCCAGTAAAAATAAAAAAATAGCACCGATCCTGAAATGTTTACAATGACAGAAAATGTACCTGGCTGCGGTCGTATCTGTTTAGACTCTGGAACACTTGGTATTCTGCGCTCTATTTCTTCTTTCGCCTAAAAGAAGAATCCAAAAAGATTGGTCACAATGGCAATTTAATGGGGAGACTACTGTTAAAAAGTTTGGAAACAATTCTGGCTGTAACATAATTGCAAAGGGGCTTCCTAACGCTCTATTAGCCTTTTAAACAAACTTGGATCAGCGAACACAGCATGCCGCTGGAACACCGGAGTGATGGGAGTGATAAAGGGCCATTGGAACACAGGAGTGATGGGAGCGATAAGGGGCCATTGGAACACAGGAGTGATGGGAGTGATAAAGGGCCATTGGAACACAGGAGATGGGAGTGATAAAGGGCCATTGGGACACAGGAGTGATAAAGGGCCACTGGAACACAGGAGTGATGGGAGTGGGATATATACAGATAAGACCTTTCAATATACCTTCAACAGCATCTGTTCATATAAAGCATCTTCCATTTCAGTATTATGCCCCGCTGAGAGTAGGGATTTGTCAGACTCCATCTTGGTGCCCAGACCGATGAGTCCTGATGGCTGATCGCTGATGCCAGATCTGTGTATTGCGCCAAGGATCTAGCTGGGGCGCCCTGTGGAATAAACACACACGCATGTATTACAGAGACAGATACATCGGGTTTATTTCATCTCTGAACCTAATCAAACATAATTCATATTAAAGCGACATCAATAAAACAAATTATCTTGGTTGCATCTCAAACAGATTTACAAAAATATGGCAGCCACATCCTATAGCAGCCCTCGACAGCTGTCAGGGATGACGGAAGTCTTGGTACCTGGCAATTTAAAGATTTTCATTTCCTCTGGGCTCACACGTTAGGTTGGTGCTGCGCCTGCTACTGCTGCAATATATTGTATATATTATACAAAGAAATCTAATATATATATATATATATATATTAAAAAAAAAAAATATAATTATATATATAATACAAAAATCTAAAAAATAAAATATTTAAAATATATATATATATATAATATACAACACACACACACACACAAAAATCTAAACATATATACACATATATATGTATAAGAAATCTACAGAAATATATATTTACAAAAAATTATAATATATATAATAATTTAAAAAAATCTGGAAAAAATTGGATTTTTAAAAAATATACATACAAAAAAAAATCTCACCAATTGACAGGTGAATGTCGTGTATTATAGCAATGCGGAATCTGGCTTTTACCGAACGTTATATATCAGCATTTACCCCAAACCTTAATTCCTTTACCTGACCAATAACACAACAGCTTGCCACTGAATGAGGATTTAACATGGAATAATAATTGTTTTATATATTTTATACACCTATTGTATCGGTTTGTCTTAGTCTTGTTATACCCCTTGAAGATATCTATTGCAAGAAGTGCTGCGTAAATTGTTGGCGCAATATAAACGATTAATAATAATTATTATTATTATAATAATAATATTAATGTATGTAAGGTTGGTGGTAATTTCCCCCACCTCTACACATCTAAAAATGCCTGTTTTGTGTTTTCTCACAATATTCGGTTTCATCTGTCCATTAATCACCCATCATAACTGTAAAATGTCAGTTGGATTGGATAGAAACATATAAATCCATAAAGCAATGTTAGAAAAACAGATACCACAATCTAAAACTAGAGGATCAGAGGCTTAGATGAAATATAAGGAAGTTTATCACTGGCAGAGTGGTAGATAGGTGGAACAGCCTCCGGGCAGAAGTGGTAGTGGCTAACACACGCAGACCAGGACTCAATACTTAAGCATGGGACAGATTTCATATATATATATATATATATAGGTGTGCGAAGATCTATGGGTGGATAGGAGTAACTAAAAGTCCTAATTTATAGGCATAAAACAAAAAAACACACGAGTCCATTAAACAGCAACAGCATCACTCACCTAAGCAACAGTAACCGACTGCAGGTCCAGGCACTTGCAGCAACTTCCGGGAAGTACAGGCGTTTCCGGTTGACCTTCTTCTGGTGTGTTGTTTTTATTCCAATACTTCTAGTTTTCGTTACTTTTGCCACAAACTTGTAATTTATATCTGTTACTGTGGATTCTACAGCGAACGAGAAAAAAATATCCGCCAGCGTCACGTCAGAATAGTTTAGTTTTGACCTTCTTCCGCCGGAAGCGAGGTGTCGCTGTTGTGATTGGAACGCCCCCTCCCTCCTGTGACTGACAGCACTTTGGCAGCTTGTCACAAGTTCCAGTGTGAAGCGATGGCTGCCTCCACCGGGGTCGAGAAGCCCATCGTGAGAGACATCTTCACTACAATGCAGTACGGACCGGCCCCCGAGGCGGCTAACATTGCTCAGGTGAGAGTGGGCCTGCATACCTCCCGAGTGTCCCTCTTCAGTGGGGACAGTCCCTCCTTGGGACCCTAATCCCTCTGTCACTCTTACCACACTGTCCTGCAGCCTTAAAGACACAAGAATGGGTATAGAAACAGAAGAAAAAGTTATTTTAAAAGTTTGCAATTTGATGTTGGTTGGTAGGCAGATCAAAAGGGGAAAAGAACACAAAAGGTGTATTATTTATAAATATACCCTGCCCCGTATGTACATATATATATATATATGATTATTTATTCTTTTATATAGCGCCATCATATTCCGTGGCGATGTATGCAATCCTCCGACGATTTGTGAAACACTACAAAAAAAGTTGCGCAAAAAAACATTGCGAAATCTGAATCGTTATAAAGAATTATTCTTAAATATTTTCTATTTCCGATCATCAAATGACTTTTTACCGCTTGACTTCTAATATACATTGAAGTTTAAATGATCGTCTACCACCACTGCCGGGAGGCTGATTCATGTATCTCCCACCAGTTCATTAAAGTCTAACTTCCTTCCATCCCACCTAAGCCTGCGACCGTCTAGTTTTAGAAGATGACCTCTTGTTCTACCGTCTCTCCTCCTTCGTCATAAACATTGTGATCATATAGAAATATGGCCAATCGTGGTCATTAATGTATAGATTTTTTTCCACTTTCCAGCATCCTGTCCCTTTAAACAGATGTTTTGGGGGGGGGGGGCATTTCGTGGTACTTTTACGGCTGCCGTGATTGGTGGAGAGGCTGTGGCGAGGTCTCCACCTCGCCGGGAGCTGCCGGGGAGGAACGCTGAGATATTCGGCTCAGTCCAAAGGTTCCTTTGATGTTTGTGCTACGGGGTACATTTTAACCGACCCCATGCTGTATCCGGCAGCCACACTTAACCCTTTGTGCTCCTTTTGGGATTCCACATCTGCCATTGATTGTCAGGAAAGCGCCGTGGATGCCTCTTGCCTTCCGTGGCTTCATTGGAAGACTTCTTTTCCTTCCGCGGGGTCAGCAACCAACGGCGTGTGATGAGTTGAGATACCTAGAAAGCCTAGAACCTCCTGTGTTCCAATCTTTGTATTATTTAAGAATGGTCGCTTCCTCCTCTGTTCTAGGCTTGGCTCGATTCTCACGACCGTAGCTTTGGGCATTTTGTCGACGGCAAGTGGCTAAAACCCGATGGCAGACAGACCTACACCACCCGGAACCCTGCGACCGGTAAGTGCTCCTCGCTGGGTGATGTGCGGTATTAGAACGTCGGACCAAGGACAGAGCCCCAGCAGATGGATAAAAGCATATGATAGCCAGATGTTCTCCCAGATGTTTGGCTGAACATATCGTTTGCCACGCTCAATGGCGGCCGGCTCCAGTGTTGGGGCCAAATGAGACCCACTCCCCAACGCGCACGTCTGGCAGGTGCACCGGTTGATTGCAGTAGCAGCTGATTGATTGGTTGCTTGAAGCAACTAGAACTGGATCATGGAGGTGGGGAGAGGGAAGAATTCTGCAGCACTGAAGCTGCAGCTTCTACATTTAAGTGCAGAAGGGCACAGGATTGTCGCTTTCACTGGGATAGATACCCAAGAGGTAGTGCGGCCGTGGAATGTAGTATCCGCTTGTGTCGAGGTCAGATCAAGGTCTTGCTGGACTTGATCCATCGCTTAGTTGTTGTCACCTCGCTCAGCAGCTTTAAACCAAAAAACCCTTAGCGATATCGCTGCTTGAGCACAGGTTAGTTAACCAGAGTTTGTTGACCTTATTCTTGTCGGTTGACGCATCAGATGAAACATTTGGGTTAAATGATCTTTATTTTCGTTGCTGTAGGGGAGTCCTTGGCCAGCACGATCCAAGGAAACGAGGAAGACGTGGAGGCCGCTGTCGGGGCCGCGCGGAAAGCGTTTGACAGCTGGAGCAAGCTGCCTTGTCACGTCCGCGCCCGTTACCTTTACAGGTTGGAGATTTCTTTCAGAAGACAGAATCGAGTAACTAGGGGTGTATTCACTAAATGTAGAGGTTGCTGCGCCCAGCGTGTCTGCTCACAGGCAACGACACGTCTGAAAATAGTGTACAGCGCCTCTATGGGACGGGAGCAGTACTGCGACCTGGATAAGACCGCTCAGCTCTTAGATTGTATGGAGGGAATAGTTGGCGATGATGACTTGTGACGTGGGTTTAAATAGTCACCTGCCATTGGAACTTTCTCATTTTAATGATAAATAAACCTGCCGTTTTTGCTCCGTAGCATCGCCCGCACTGTACAGAAACACCAGCGGCTGCTCAGCGTCGTGGAGAGCATGGATAACGGGAAGCCCATCCGCGAGTCGCGAGACTGCGATGTCCCGCTTGTGGTCCGTCACTTCTATCATCACGCCGGCTGGGCCCAGCTTAGAGATACCGAAATGAACGGCTGGAAGCCCCTCGGTGAGCAGTAGGTGGCCACCACGGCCTGACCCCAACAATATTCCACAGCAGACATTTAAAGAAGAATTTTTAACACGTTCTCCTGCTTTTTTTTTTTTTTTTTTTTTTAGGTGTCGTTGCTGCTATCGTTCCCTGGAATTTCCCTCTGATGTTACTTACCTGGAAAATATGTCCCGCACTTGCGATGGGTATTATTATTTTACTTTGACTTGAACACGTTGTGTTTGTAATAGGTGTCTGGATCAGATTTGAAAGTGATACCCAAACATAAAAAAATTTATAATAATTTAAAAATGTAATGATAACGTGGCTCCAGGGGCAGCCTGGCAAGGGTTGCATTTCTTCTGTTGAAGGTGATCCATGTAACTCACTAAGCCCAATTTTCTTTTCAGGGAACACTGTGGTGCTGAAACCAGCCACGTACACACGGCTGACGGCCCTCCTGCTGGCAGAGATATGTGCTGAAGCCGGCCTGCCTCCGGGGGTCTTCAATGTGGTCACCGGCAACGGAGCCTTTGGCGAAAAGCTGGCTCTCCATCCCGATGTCGATAAAGTAGCGTTTACCGGCTCTACCGAGGTAACGGAAGTTCGGATTTATTTTGATTTTACGTAAGGTGGCTTTCCAGTTTCTGCCCGGCCGGGTCAGCCGTAAGCTGTATGTACGATACCCTCCGTGTCGCTATAGGCTCAAAAACAGTCTGGGCAGACAACACATTCAATGTAAAAAGGTCATACTTGGAGTGATAAAAATGTATAGTAACATAAAACCACATTTTTATAGCAATGGGAGGGCAGTAACTTAAGTGCGTGCTTTATTTATTTTTTATTATTATTATTCATTTTATTTTTTAATAATTTTTTTCTTGATTGATGTGAAGGTTTTTTTTTTCTTTCTTGTTACACTGCCCGGGTATAATCACATTTTATTTTTATTATTATATAGGTTGGACGTACCTTACGGAGGGCAACTGCTGGGACCGGGAAGAAGTTATCTCTAGAGCTGGGGGGCAAGTCTCCGTTTATCGTGTTTGACACGGCTGACCTAGACGGTGCTGTTGAGGGTCTCGTGGACGCCATCTGGTTCAATCAGGGCCAGGTAACAAAACCGATAACATTAGAAACATACGTTATAGTTCCGTTAAATGCCCAACTCCTTCATAATTTGTGCCAAGGACACCTAATTGTCATGTGGTACAAAAACAGGCAGTGCTGGGTTGTTGCTATAGAAACTAAAAAAAACCCAAACTTCCTAATTTTTGTTTAATGTAATTGAAGCTTCAAAGATTAAAATAAAATGATAGATCTGCCAAGGTTCATTAGCTTAACGTACTACAGAGTGCGGTTAATGTTTGGTGGAACAGCACCTTTAATGTATTACTGATTACGGACGCAGCCGACAGATCACTTACAGGGTCAGTTGTCCCTCTGTGGCGTTTCGGATGTGCAAACTAAGGATAATGGGAGTTTTAGTCCAGCGACAACTGGAAAGGTGCCTGCTGTCCACTCCTGATCTGAAGAGTTATTGTATGGGCGCTGGATGCCGATACTCATACATTAACCGATTTGCCCAAAAGACTTTATTATTATTGTATCTAAAAGTTACCCTGCATGCTTCATTCATTTGACCTCCCAAGCATAAAGATCCTAACCGGGATAAATCCCAATGTGGCCGTGTTGTAGGTTTGCAGCGCCGGCTCCCGGCTTCTCGTGCAAGAGTCGGTCGCAGAAGATCTGATCCGGAGGCTAAAGCAGAGAATGTCACACCTCAGGCTGGGCGACAGCCTCGACAAAACCATCGATGTCGGAGCCTTGGTGGACGAAACGCAGAAGAAAACCATCGCCGAGTTTGTGGAAGAGGCAAGGGCGGAAGGGGCAGAGGTAAGTAGCCTAGAAGGCCAAATGGGGCTGATCTGCCGTCACATTCTATGTATTAGCAATATATATATTATTGATTTTAGACTATATTACAGAGGATTAATGATGTTTGGATTTTTTTTTAATAAAACTTTATGGACATGCCTCTTTCTTTTGTCCCCTGGCATTTGAGTATCAATGTTAAAACTCGTGTATACTATACATGTCCGTACGCTTTGAAAGTTGACAATTGGCGAGGTATCATAAGCTTCTTTTTAGAAGTAAAGTGCTAATTATTTGTCTGCCCTTTAACAGATTTTTCAAGCTTCTAGTCCGGTCCCTAAGAAAGGCTTGTTTTACCCTCCTACCCTGATCACTGGCGTTGACACCACATCGCGCTGCGTCCGAGAGGAGGTAAGGCTTTGCTCACGTGGATGCATAATGGCACTGTGGTCCCACTTTTCGTGTGGCAGATTAGAAATGCGTTTACAAAAATACTGTGCCATTTTTTTTTTAAACTACCCCTAGTTTTTGCGTAATACAGGATTCGAGAAACCCCAGGTCGCCATGGTGACTAGAAACCAGGTAATGACGCCCAGAGTTTTGCAGGGCTGCCATCATGAATCTGGCACCCTATGCGTTCCTGCGGAGGAGTGGTGTAGCGGGTGCTGTGAGGCTCCCAGCGAAGGGCATGTAATGCACAGGGTGCCGGATTCACAATGGCAGGAGAGTCGGTGTGTCTGTGGGTAGATGCATGGTGCTGGAGTCGGTGTGTCTGTGGGTAGATGTATGGTGCTGGAGTCGGTGTGTATG